>JAHDVE020005318.1:0-54436 GCA_022606495.2 Halesus radiatus | reverse complement strand
ATTCCGAGCAGTTGAACATATCTACTATGTCTGATTTTTTTTGAGGCTGAAGGAATTGGGGATGGGAAGGAGAAGGGGAAGAGGAAGGTGGGGAATACCTGGCTATTCATATCTGGTCACCAAACGCGGCTAAAAGCCATTTCAAGCAACGTTTCTATACTGAATGGTTGTCTTTCACCAGGGCGATACTGAGAGTATCTTCCACTCTGGAAAATGTTTTACCTTCTGCGTGAAGTCTAGGTACAAGAGAATATTTTATTGAAATTATTGTTACAATTGAATAATAGTTTAGGCCGAGTAGTTCTAGTTGGAATATTAAATTTAATTAACCTGATTATATCAAGGCTGTCTATAAAACCATTAACAAATAATAAAATAAAATACAAGTCTTCTATCTGAGAGTTTTAATATGTTTAGTTGTATCATTAAGTAATTGTGATTTATAGTTTCAATAGGTAATCCGAGTTTGTAGTTAAAATATATTAGAAATGTGTGTTGAACTTAGGTTAATTAAAATTAGGTAGTGATGTCGATTTAAAAAATAACTGGATATCCTCATTATAAAATTGCTTACAAGTAGACACACCGTAGCAAAGGAATAAATAAGTTGGAAAATAATATGTGTGTTTTCATCCCGGGGATTTGGAGTGTCGCGGTGTCATCAGAATAAATAACATTCTCCGTAGCTCTATAATAATATTGTAACGAAACTCAGCTTGGTTCCTTTATTATAATATTCTCTTTCGTATTTGAATATTTTACATTTTTAAAGTGGATTCAACAAAAGGAAAGGATGTGGTTATGACAGGTAGATTATTGACGGGGAAACATGGTTTGGGTTAAGGGGAGAAGACAAGGAGAGAAACGTTGGGTCAGAGAGAGCTTTGAGATTGGTTGAAGGGAAAATGGGCGATGTTATTCGGATTTTTTTTTTAAATTTAATAATGTTTATTACAAATTTAAAAAATAAATCATTTTTATTATTAATATAAATCAATAAAGAAACCAGCAAGGTACAAAAAATAAAATATTAAAAGTTATTACGGTAAAATAAAATTTAAAAGATAACTATTTAAAAAAATGTATTTGATTATTAATCATATTTAATTGACTATTAATACTTGTAATTATTATTGTTAATAATGCAATCAATTCCATACATTGAGTAGGTTTATTCGATTTAGAGAACTCTTAATAATAGTTCCAGGAATAACGAATTAATGTTTAAAAAAAGACAAGACGGGGGATAGAAGCAGTGATTTAATTATTCTATTCAAAACAACTGCAAACACGCAACAATACAATAAAATGTCTTATTTTATTGGCAAAACCAATCTTTTTTGTTATATTTAACAGTTTTACGTAGTTACTACATGGAATAATAATCATATGAATTTCGCAAACCAAAGAACGACTCACTTCGTGATAGAAATCTCTCAAAAGGAAAATGACATTCATAAACTGTGCAGTTACGAAAGTGTTTACCGTACAATCCACGAATACACGACAGTTACAGTTAGACGTTACAGCTTGGCGATGTCTGAATAGATTAATAGTTCTTTAATTTCCAAGGATGCAGCGCCGGTAATGAAAGGAAAGAAAACCGTCACCGAATAACGGATCTTGAAAGAACCTCCCACAAGTGGCAATGGAGTATGGCTTTCGTTCGTTATCATTGCTACCAAGTTTACAAAACTTAACCTAACCAGACCAAAAATAATCATATTAGGGGGCCCACATATCGGTAGATCACCAAGCGAGGCTCAAACATCGACCAAGAATATCTAGACAGGGCTGTGGATCTTAAAAATGACGCCCGAACCAAAATAAATTGAGTTAAAAAAAAATTCCAAAAGAAATTGCATTATCTCATAGTCAAAAGATCGCAAGAAGCATTTTTTTTTCTTTTTAAAAAAGGAAGACAAACATTTCCAGTTTACGAATAACATGACATAAAATCTCCTACTACCATCACAGTAAGTGGAAGATGTTGCTTGTGATGTGATGGAGAACTTAGCCAGCCCAGGAATTGAACTCACGACGCCTGGGTGGCATCTGGATGCGATACCAACTCAGGCACTGACCAGTCGTTGCTTGTTACCTTTTGTTGATCATTGAGTGGCTAAATTTATCGAGATCATTTTTCAAACACAAAATGAGACCACGGACTTTATTATTGAAAATTTAATCAGCTGTAAAAAACTAACAATTGATAAATTATAAAATTTCTCCTAGCCGTTGTTGTATGGGTTCGCGACGTGTGAATGTATTCAAATTATAACAGTAGTTTTATCAAAAACTCTACGCTCAACGATGACTTTGCGTACGGCGCGGTACACGAAGATTGGTTCTTAAGGTTCAACTTCTATATTCTTTTGAAGGGAAGCGTGCTAGTCTTTAGAAGCGAGGCAACGGAATTCAATAAGGAGTTGTCTTATGTAATTTCTCATAGGAGGAACCAAATTGTCGTGCTTATTTGTATGATACGCCATACGTAGTAGTGATATCGATGGGATCACATAATTATTACTGATTTGGTGAGATGAGTTTTATAGTAAGTTTTCTTTTTTCAAATATCAACTGCTTTAACTCAATGCTGAACCATTTAGGAAACTTAGGTTTTGGGTAGATTCCCCTTGGAACAAACAAACATACAACAACTGTTGAATTTAAGTGCAGCATCGTTAATATTAGTATTAAAAAAGAGAGATGACCAATCACACTGGACGAGATAACTATTCATGCTGACATAGTCGCCATCATTAATTTTTTTTTAATAAGAACATAGATTTAAAGAATCATTTTTGATTTTTTTTAATGCTTATAGATAGAGGTGGATGACAATGAGTCTGGAGCTTCAAACACAAAGACGCTAGGTATACTTGTAAATAATGAATAGAAACAATGAATTGCTTTTCCTCAATAAACACTCTACTAATTTTGGGTACCATTCTCCACTGTCCAAAATGTTGAGATTTGTTAACTCAAGCCAGAGCCTTGAAATGTTTGGTTCCAGTATGAATGATTTTTGTAGGGCTTTACGAAATTAGAAATCGAAGATTATCATTTAGGATGTAAATCATGGACTCTACAAAAACCTTGTTCAGGCTTTGACTTGCATGTTCTCTCAAATGTATATTTTTGTCCTCTCTTTGTCATTGCTTCATTTTTGTATTATATACGTATGTGCTGTTTTTTTTTTCTGTAACTCTTGTTTATTTCATTTCGTGTTACGTAGTTTGCGTAATTGGACATTGATCAGTAAATAAAAAATAAACAAAAAAATGTATATATAAAAAAAATATAAAAATGAAACTGACATTCAGAATGACAACTTAAGGCGGCATTTCCGCGGCTGTACTCCTGGGCGGCGGTGGGCGATGGGCGGCAAGTGTACCAGTTCCTCCCAAACTACGAGTAGCCCACTTTCCAATAGGCAGTTCGCTGACCGGGCGATGGATGGCGATGTCTCATTCTTCATACTTCTCGGAAAGTGAGAATCAAACAAGCGGTGAACACGACGATACATTGAAACAACCTGCCGCAGCGGTAATCAGATTACCACGACTTTATCCAGGCGTTCAACTGGTCTTATTATCAAAAGAATGACGGTCTCCGTAGTCGAGTGGTTGCAATTCTTCGCTGCGAATCCGGAGGTCGCGGGTTCAAATTCCGGAATATGCTTTTATTTGATTTAATTCTGTATTTCACAATTTATTCATTAATAATAATATGTAGTATTTTTGCGGCACCTTCCTGAGTGGCAGATACTGATACCGAATCGAAACGTTCCTTGAAATGGCTTTAGCCGTATTTGGTGACAAGAACTGAATAGCCAGTTACTTCTTCACCTTCCTTCTTTCCCACGTCCTTCTCCTCGTCAATTCCTTCAGCCTCACAATATACTCCAATTGGGGATGCTTTAGTATCACTGGGTCCAGACAATTTGGAGCAGTTCGGACTCTTGTATGGTATCACATAATTTTTTTTAATTCAGCTCTGTAACCTTTTTTCCTTAAATTTTTTTCTCATAGTTAAATAAAAAATAGCATATAAAATAAAAAAAATTTAGTAGCAATGAATGGAAAATACAAGTAATATATTATTAAATTAAATAAAAACTTTGTTTTGAACGACCTATTCATTTTTAATTCATCCGGTTTCGCTTATCCCAGGCTTCGTCGGGGTAAATTATTTATATTATAGATTGTCTGTAAGCGGCTTCACCACAGTTTGGTAATGCCTTCGCAATGCGAAACAGCTGTCATGCGTAATAATAATTACCCAGTAGAACTTTTTTTTTATATAACCAGTTACTTCTTTTAATTTATATAAACCATTTTTTTATTAAATAATAATAGAATATTATGCAATTAACAAAAAAAAAATTACTTCGTTTTTAAAAAACTTTAAATAAAATGGAGTTCTACAAATTGAACTTAAAAAAAATGGTTTTAAGTTAACAAAAAAAGAACATGATACATAGTGGGCATATATTTTAAAAAAATTTTTTAAATTTAGTTTCAACACATATTTTTTCATTTATTTATTAAAATTTTACAAACCTATTAAGATGCGATGTTTTTCTTAGTCCTCCTAGCTAGGGGTTCCTGTGCTGAGGCGGACTAGGTTTTATTTAAAAGCCGATTGTTTTTAAGCTCCCACGAAGTTCTTTTCAAGATACTGGATAACTCCTCTTCTTTGATTTCTTTAAGCCAGGTTTTGATTAGATTTTTGAAATCATTTGCCTTTTCTGTTGTTTTTTTATCTCCGGTGAAAGTGAATTAAATAACCTAGTGGAGAGATATTTATAATTCCTTTTTCCAAAGGCAGTTCTAAATTTATGAATATTCATTATGTCATTTCTGTCGTAATAAGCTTTTTGAACAAGAGCTTGAACTAAGATTGTGCAACAAATGAAAAATTTCTTAATAAAAGAAATTAAATTAGCTCATTTCCCGGAAATGGAATCAACGAACTGGAACAGTTTCCAACAGCCTTGGATCCTTTCGTTCCGACATAACTCGCTACCAGCACTCGGGGGTTGGGCAGGAGCGGGGGCGGGGGAGGCAGGCGGGTGTTACATTAAAGGGTCAATGCACAACCCTTTTAGAAACCCATAATGCTTAACCTTCATACGTTTCCGCAGTAAAGAGGTTCTCTTTTTAATTTCATCTGAAAAAGGGGAACCTTATGTACAAAAACAATGATTGCTCGGAGCTAGTGGAACTTGGCATCGCAAGGAAGAGGAAGTACGAAGTACCGAAGTAAGTAGTAGGAAGTTCTTTTAAAGGATAAAACTTATATTCTCCAGTCCTAAAAATTATAAATATTTCAAATAAATACCAACTCTTCTTGTGGCACCAATCCTCTAAAAAATGTAACATCAATAGAAAAGGAGGATAAAATAGCAACCGTAAAAATCATAACATCTCTGAGCTTAAATTATCTAATAAAACTGTGTTCATCCGAAGTGACTTGCCAGATAAGTATGTTTTTTTCTGTATCTGTTTGTACATATTTTGATAAATAACGGGAAGTAATATTTGTGTAGCGCCCTTGAGGTGATTTTTCACAAAAACAGTGCTATACAAATCATCCCATTATTATTATAAAAAGCTTTTTGCTTAACTGCAGTTCCTGTTCTCTCGGATGACGGCTGTCACTTGGGCGATATTTGCGTAGTTTTACCATAAGAAAAACTCTATATTATTATAAGTATTGACTTTACATAATTAGTTAGTCGTTTGTCGCATAATAATGCTATTAAATTAACTGAATTAACGAAATTGCGAAAAAAGTCAATTAAATTGTAAAAATTATAATAAAGTACAAGTGTAAAGTAAGTAATAATAAACTACACGTGTTAAGTACTACACTCTGATAATCAAACCACAAATTCCTTTAAAAATGTACTGTCTTTGACATGTATTTGGAATTCCAGTTAAGCAAAATGTCTTTAATTCTAAGAATAAGGAAAATGCCTTATCTTTAAACAGAACCGGAATTAGACCCCTAGCGCGAACAAGTCGATAAAGGTTTTATCGATAATGTCGGTAACTTGTCATCGTTCCTATAAAGCACGACTGTTGATTGCCAACGAGCAAACAGTTCGCGTCGACTAAATATGATTAATATGATTTTTTTTCATTTTCAAGTGATCACGCCGGGTTGTGAACCTGTGACCGAATCAGTGCCAAAGAGCTTACCGCTCTGCCACGCAGCTCGATCTCGAATGGTTTACTTCTCAATCCCTCTCAACCCGCTGTAATTCTTATGATATTGAATGACGCAGGTACCTACCTTATTCATTGCCATCATTGGGGACACTTCGTACACAAAACGGCGTCGTATAATGTATTAATGTAGGTTTATTGTTAATATTTTAGTAAAGGGTACGCGTAGAATATAAACTTACTCCAATCTTACGAGGAACGATTTCAATACTTACATTTTTTACTTTTACATGCTTTGATACACTAGAACAAAATTATTCACAGCGAGCTCGAAACCACTCGTTGTCTTATTCACATTAAAGTTCCTAATAAAAATATTGCTCATTTCAATCCAATGATATAGAATGTGTAGATTGTACAATGATATAGAATGTGGCGATATAGACATCTTTATGAACTGCCTCGCATATTTAAAAAAAGAAATTAGCCATCATGGAAATCTCTAATCTCGTCATGGAAAATAGTGGTGTATTTAGAAATACTGTAATATAGTTTATATTGTCTTTTCTTTATGTAACTTATTTTATGTTTATTACACCTTATGGTGTTATTAGAAATTCTCTTCCTGTATTTCATATTATACTTTACGTTCTATTTCCTTTATTTATTTTTTATATTATCACCTCTACCAGGTTTTAACTTATAACTAAATCAAAAACCATGCATCCTGTGAACATTTATAATACTCATTTTGTAAATATGATAATGTTTAATACTCTGTAAATGTTCCAAAATAATAATTCAATTAATTGAATTGTAAGCCTTTCCAAGGTTTCTTTTTGTGAGTTTCTTTCAGTATAATTCCCGGCCGGATATTCGCTTGCGTTTTGGTATTCTTTTCTCACGTTTCAAAATTTCGCGCATCGGTCACTCGGTCAATTAAAGCGGGAAAACCAACTCACCGACGCATATAGAACCTTCAACACTACACTTGTGAAAAGAAGTGCTTATGAAACTCACCTCTTTGTTATAGTTTAGGAAGACGACCCGTAACGAAACTCTCTGTTGAAGATGTTTTGAAATAACGATTACATATTTAATGATACATCCAGTGACGGTGGGAGCTCAATCGAATATTAATATAGGGAAATCCCGAAGTGGCTGCTTGTAGATTCCCAAGGTTAGCATGTCTCCAGCTGTAGCGCTATAGTATATTTTGTACGAACTTTTTCTTAGGACAGAATATCCTATACGAGCGAGTTTCATAACGCGCGTATGGAATTCTTTATACCCAACCACTTTCTTCATTCGTTGGTCTTATTTTGTTTATATTATTTTAAAATCTGTTTTGTAAATATATTCTAACAAAATAATGTTTTCAATACTATCTTTTGCAGAATGAGTTTTTTTTTTCAATTAACTGGCGGACCGTTAGGGGCGTGCCATCCATTTAAGCACATAAATCCTAACTGCTTTACCTCACTCACATAAAAATATGAATAATATTAAAATGCATTCCATTATTGCACTAAGAAACGCAGCGCCGCGCGCCACACTGGACACACTACTGTAAGATGTCTAAAACAGGAACTAAGTATGCAAAACGACGCACACATCGTATCCAAATGTTGTCTTCATTCGACACAACATATGTACATGTATGTCGATGCTCATTCAAGGGACTAATCCTTTGTGTTAGTGCCTGACGGCATGCAGCGAGTGCATGTAGTAATCAGTGCCATCTGTTGCCACCTGTAATATTACAGCGGTTATTTGGATATTTGCTGATGTTTCGCTAACCCCAACCAACATCACCTACAGCCAGCAGCTTAGCCCATTCTTGCATGTCAATTGATTTGCTGTTTTTACTATTGCCTACCTTGATTAATAACTCGGTGCACGCCACTGCGAGTAGGTACGTAATGTTATGGGCATCTAGTATGATTTATTTGGTTATTGGTAGATTCAGAGAGAAACTTTGCAGATATTAAAGTGTGGTGTCGATGACACAATAAGCGTTGATATATTCCGGAAATGCTCGATGCGGACCGCGTATAGAAAGTCATGCTCAACAACTATAAGTATAGCTCATACTACACTACTCATACTGGAGAAGAAAGTAGCGAGGCGCACTCTATTAGCTACTGGGCGCACTTCTCGCACAAGCATCTTCTGCAGTAGAGTGCATTCTCCGCACTCTGCACTCTATCCTAGACAAGATGAACGTGATGGTATTCCGATTACTGTAGAACTGTAGAAAACAACTGTAGATGGAGATGTTTTACAGTGCTTTTGCCATGGTATTTTATCGGCTCTCTTGTGAAGTAAGACATTACTGTACCATTGAAAGGTTTTATCTGGAGTTCAACGTTCCCGTGAAATCTTATCTTGAAGATAAATGTACAGGAACCCAAACAACTTTCAAAATTCTAAAAAAATACAATAAACAGTATTGTTCTAGTAAAAATCTAAAATTCGAAAAAAACATAAAAATCATTGTCGGTTTCAACAACATTAATAACGTCGTATCTTTCAATCTTAGCACTCTACCTCACTCAAACTGTTGTAGTTAATCTAATATACTGACGGGTGATAAAACCTAGAAAGTGAACCTTAATCAATAAACGTTTTTAACCGTAAATTTATACCGTACTTTCTCCCACATATCAAACATAATTCCATAAATTATGCAGGTACCTTAATCGAGACAAACACACACCTTGACGTTTCTCGGAGAGACTCGGAAGACTCACATAATTATTTGGCCATTGTGATTATTCGTTATATTGAATCCGTACAGCATCGCTTCTTACGTGGAATTGCATGGAGATTAGGACGGAGAAAGAGGTGATTACTCCTATGATGAAATTGACCTAACCATAAACATTTCTTCTTTAGAAAAACGTAGGAAAGACTCAGATCTAATTTGCATTTTAAAAATAATTTATTGTATTATTGACTCTGCTTTGTTGCAACTCGTCCAGTTCATCATTCGTTGCCGTAGACACAGAAACATTGAACTGCTTTTCTTCAATCAACCCTCTACTAATTATGGGTACCATTCTCCACTGTCCAAAATGTCGAGACTTGTTGGCTTTTGGTACCAGTCTATAAATGATTTTTGTCCAGGCTTTGCGAAAATAAACTTCGAAGAATATCATTCCGTATGTCTAAAATCATGGACTACCAAAACCTTGTTCGGGCTTTGACTTGGATGTTCTCACAAATGTATATTTTTGTCATTACTTCATTCGTGTATTATGTACGTGATGTTATTTTTCTGTAGCTCTTGTTTATTTCATTTCGTGTTGTGTATTTTGTGTAACTGGACAATGGTCCGTTAACATAAAAATAAACAAATTTGGGAAATTACTCACACCTTTAAAATGTGCTACATTACCTATACATGACTCACGCTGTCTCCACGCTTAGTTCCTTATTTGGAAAGGTCAGATTTATCTTGCTGCGATTAAATAAAAACTAGTCACATTATGTTATATTATTTAATGTGTTGGACATCCTTTTAATAGCTTTCTTTATAGCATCCTACCAGATTGTCTATGTTTATTTCAGATATGAATTAACCATCGACGAAAATCAAGGTACGTCGGTATACAGTGTTTACAGCGTGTAGGAAGGAATGCAGAAAACCTTGATGATTAAAAAACTCTTATAATGCCATGGTCAATGGTCAGGACAGGCCGGTGGCGGTGGCATTCTACAGCAACTACCTTTTCAATTTAATCTTCATCAAAATATTATATAAATAAACAAAATACACTCTTGGAGAATATATATTTACTAAAATATCAAATAGGGATATAGTTTAACACTAAGCACGTTTCAATAATAAACAAATGTAACACATTTCGTGATTCCTTTTATTTTTAGTACTTTTTTTCAATTTCTATTTTAATAACTTATTGAAGCTTATGAACCTCTTTGTAATTATTTTTTTTACCATTGAAGATAATATTAACAAATCTCAAATGAAACAGAAAAGTCACAAAAATAAATAGGTAACATTCGTATCTGGGACTCGAACCGAGGACCTCACGGTCTATCCGGGACCAGCGCTCTAACCGATTAAGCTAATTTTATAAGTATGATACCGATAAAAATGACGGAAAGCAATAAGGTGGCATTAGCTCATTTAGTTAGAGCGCTGATCCCGGATAGACCGAGAGGTCCTGGGTTCGAGTTCAAGATACGATCTTTACCTTTTTTTAAATTTCTGTGTATATTCTATTTCATATTTTTATTTGAGAATTATTCAAATCATCTTCAATGATTAAAAAATATTTTATTTTCACGTGTACAATTTTTTTAAAATATACTTACTATAAAAGGAAAAATATTGTTTATATTTTAATAAATAAAATAAAATCATATTACTTGTCCAATCGGGATGAGGTTTGGTAAAAATTAAAAAAAACTACTAGTCGATGTCAATGAATACCTTAAAACATGCATTGTAATTCTTTTTGCTTACCCTATAAGTAAAAGATCCTTTTTAGACTGTCACTATCACAAAACACAAAAATTCACTGGTCCACCCACAATAATAGCTGCTTCAAAAATAATATCACGTATGTTTTGAAACCATTTTTTAAAGCTAACACTGGTACATTTCTAATCACTGCAAAATTAATAAATATTGTCGAGGTTTAATTCGAGTATCGCGCGCACTGGTTCGTTAAATGCAAAAATAAGCCTGGGTCCGCTTTCGTACGGCCGTAATGAAATTAATTAATCGAGTATTCAGTTTAATGTTTTTATTTTTGGGAAGTTTCCGGCGATACAACCGCCCAACTCGAGAGCAGGCGAAATACAAACTGGCGGCAGCGCTGAACTGAAACTATACCCGGCCATGTTGTCCAATCTCCTTCCAATTCGTTTGAAAATCCCGCCTCGCGAGGCCCGCTGGTACAGCGATGTTACGTCTGGGGAGAAGTCCCCAGATCTGGGGGATTTTTACTTTTAAAGGGAGATTTATCAAAAAAGGTAGAAATCTAAGGAATTTTATATATCGAGCATCTTGTTCAGTGGCCATCTCTATGAGCAATGTGTCAAAGGTCAAATGGTTTGTGTCTATGAAACATCATATGATTTCCAATGTTATAAACTAATGTAACGCAGAGACGTGCCTTTTTTATTGCTCCTAAAATGTATAATTTACTATCTACAGAATGTAAGTGTCCAAACATATCGTCTTTAAACACATTCAAAAATGTTATAAAAAAATGGTTTAAAACCTTTCCCTGCTATAATTGTATATTTTCCCCATTTTCTTTTCTTTTCTAATTTTTTTTTCTTTTTTAACTTATAATTTTTATTTAACTTACCTTCAACATCCATGTACAATACAAATATGGTTTTTTTCTCTAAGCAAAAAAAAATTAAAATAAAAAAGCAAAGTTTTTTGTATATCATTTTATCTGGTTTTCTTTTACAATCTTATTGGTATTATATAGTTGGTATGTTGAAGTGGAATCTCGTTTAATTTGTGAACTTGTAAAGATATAGATATGTAAAATAGATGTATGTGAGTGAAGGTATATAAACAGGTATAAAAAAAATTGATTCCTTGAAAAAGGAAACTCCTTTTTTTACTGCCACTAACTGATACGTAAACCCTTGCACTGGCCTTGTCTATGTGGGATTTTTTGTTATATATACATGTTATATATATATATTTGTGAATGTATGTATCAAACAATTAATTAATTAATAAATAAAATAATAATAACTGTTGTTGTCCTTTGAGTCATCTGTCTTTCGTTCTTTCTTTCACATTTACATCGCCCAATCGGATCTTTTTGTAGCTTGTGCTCGTTTGTTTTAGTCAACTTCATTTGAAATATATGTTATACGGTTCAAAATACAAGAGAATAATAATAATTCCAATATCCAACTCCTACGAGACTAGCTGTTTAGTTGTTGGTTTTGACGTGTTATATTTCATACCCGCAGTATTGAAATCATGACTTGACCGCCCGTCCTTTGGGTTATTATTTAAAAAGACGGTAAAAAACATACAATAAAAAACACATAAATTTGTTGTAGACCACTTTTATTTTAATAAAACTCTACCGGTTTCGGAAGCACCCTTCCTTCATCAGGAGAATATTAAAACTAACTTATGATATAGAATATTGACAAGACATATAAATTTTAGGTGTTGGAGTGGGGGGTAAGCAAATGGGTAGGGTTAATTGTGTAAAAAATTATATTTCGCATAACAATACATGTTTTCAATATACCAACTTTTATGGGAGAGACGAATATACCCGAACAAATCCGTTCGCTTCGACTGACCTCGAAATACTAAACGAGATGACGCAGGAACAAACATGACGTATACGAATGTTTTGTGGGTTTCGGGTATAGATTTTTTTGTACCTGAACGTTCGGGATACGCCTTGTTGCGTTCGGGCGATAATATAGTGGCCGAACGCAACAAGTTATCTGTTTCGCCTGTTTTTTAGATCTAATTAACGTATTTTTTTTCATTTCTGGGGAGTTTTTATGTAATCTGGGCGAAAGAGCTAGGTTTTTTTTTCTCGGCGTAACATCACCGAGCGGTAGAGTGGTACTGTGCAGGCGGTAAGAAGTGGTGTGGCGGTACGTGGTACAGCTGCGTGATTCACCTTACAAAAAGCAACGTGCAATACGGTTAGGTACCGGCGGTTATCAGAATTCAGAAACACGAGAGGCAGTTTCGTGGAAGGCAGTTTCGAAACGCGGAGAAATTATTTCAAGAAAAAGTTGCGTACGCATTTTGTTTATTGTAAAATCGAATGCTCCATTCCATTTGTAAACATCTTGTTGGCAATTTGTTCTAAGTCGGCTTCATCGTAAATTAATGATTTCGTAAACAGGTTGATTAATTAGTATACGGAATACTTATATAGCGAAGCTACCAGTCCACGATGGAGTGCTGATACCAACCCTGATGGATGGCAGTGAGACATGGAACTGGCAGATGAAGGATAAAAGTAGACTGAATGCTCTAGAAATGAGATCTGTGAGACGAAAATATGGTAAAGCCATGTATGATCGTGTGAAAAATGTTGAGATTCGTAAACAATGAAAGGCTGATGTAAGCGTAATGAGCAAGATTAAGAAAGGGACGCTTAGATGGTTCGGGCATGTAGAACGAATGAACGAAGAAATAAGTGTAAGGAGAATATATGACGCGAATGTGAATTAGGACTGGAGAATATATACAAGCCAATTTTATTATGAACCCAAATTTTCTTTATAACCATGAAGAATGTGTATGAAACAGGTTTTATACAACAATGTCCCAACTGCCGGTAGCCAATGGAGAACATTCTGCGGTTGAAAAGTTGGGAGGGGGTCTTGCAGTGGGAAAGAGGAAGAACAGGCTATTCACATGTGATCATTAAACCTTGCATATCCATTTCAAGCAATCAGCGCTGCTTTCATGCTTTTATACTATAAGCACGTGTTGTAATTGATTGATTGGTTATTAGGTTAACTTAACTTGTACTGCTTGGGGAAAAGCGCGAAACTTGTTATAACTTAGTCATGTGTTTCTTGGGGGGGGTGGTGGGGGATTTTTCCCTGTTTGAAGGTGCGTGTGTCAGCAGCTTGCATAACTTTCAGGAGAAGCATGTTTACTGAAGAGATTGAAACGTTGAGAGGACGGTGACCTCGGTTCATGGTACTGCGACCCATGTGGACCAGCGAAAATCTAGTAATACATTTACTGAATAAAATATATTTAATATGTTATTAACCATTGGCTGCACCCCCTTCGGGCTGCTTTCGTGAGTTTCGTCGTCGGCTTATAAAGCTGAGTGATACGTAACTCAATCTTATCAATATTACTCAATAATATTATCTTTTTTTTTGTGCTCAATTTTCTATTATACTATAATCAAATTATCTGGTATACTTAAACGATTACTCTATTTTTTTTCCTGCCTCTTTGAACTTAACTATTATTCTATATTAATTATTAAACTATACTCAAATTATCTGGTATACACAATTGTTTTTTTCTATACTATTCTTCATATATCTTTATACTTAATTTTTTTTTTCTATTCATACTATATTACAATACTATGTCAATACTAACTTTTTTTCCCTTATACTTTTGTATAATTTCTTTGAATCGTACAGATCAATCCAACATTCATCTCTGTCCCCTCATAACATTCCCAATGTGAGTGAATCGTACAGATCAATCCAACATTCATCTCTGTCCCCTCATAACATTTCCAATGTGAGTGAATCGTACAGATCAATCCAACATTCATTTCTGTCCCCTCATAACATTCCCAATGTGAGAGAAATTTATACCTATGTCAAATAAAAGTGAAATAAAATCTAAAAATTATAATAAACTACACGTGTGAAGTATGTGTGATGCACGTAATTTTTTTTATAATAATACTGTAATAATTAAACCACCTCCTTAAATGTTTTGCCATTGGTATGAAAAGTCTTACGACCCAAATGACAAAATAATGTGTAGAATAAAAACGGTTCGGCAACTCGTGACGGATGAGTTCGATGGGATAATAAAACCTCTCCGCGGCTCGAGTGGCCGACGCAAGGGAAGTAGGTGGCTCTACCTACACTGTATACACCACACAGTGACAGCGCATTATAGTAGGTATAGTATAGCAAAGTAACATAGATGCCGGCGGAATGGAAGATCCGGCTCGCAGTCGCATGCCGGTTTAACACAGTTTTCTGAGCCACACTGACCGACTTTCGCATTGGGTGAGTGGTTACCTGGTAATGTTACCCCCCTCCCCCCCCCCCCCTGACTACCTCCCGTGTCTGGCTCGCCGGTACCCAGCCACTCAGAGAGCGCCGTATTACAAGGAGAAAAGAAAGCGGCTGCCTGCTGCGAGAAATGCATCATTTTCTCGTGGATTCCAGTTGAAGTGCCTATTTGTAAAACGCCGTTGGTCCACACATTTAGCGAATATGCTTAGATGTAAATGCAACGTTTTGTGTAAAATAGACCGAAATTATTTATTATTTCTCACATCCAATAAGTATCCACAAGTTGGACAAAAAAGCTTCTTATACTACAACAAAATCCCTCTCTCCTTTAAAAATGGAAGAACATTAATGCATTGAAACTCAAAAAACGCAGGATATGTTACATAGGGAGATCTGAAATAGAAAACATATTAATTCCAAATACAGACTGATACAAAAACAAATCGCAGTGAGGATATCATCATTTTTTTTTTAACTTGAACAAAAAAGAGAAATTGTAAATATAAATATATTTGATTTAAAACCACTTTATTAGATGCTTAAACCGATCGGTTTCGGCTCTACGTGAAACTTCTTCAGGGTTGAATATGTAGATACTTTATTAAAACAGTTTTTTTTTACTTTTTCAAAAAGTAAAAATCCTAAACATAATAATAGTGGCATATACGAATTAAAATGTGACCACGCCGACTGCGCTACCTATATCGGGCAGACGGGAAGGGCTTTCTCAACTTCAAATAACATATACAATATTATGAAAACAAAAACACTTTTCAAAATTCGCAGAACATTTCTTAGTGAATAATCACGTCCCGCTTGATAACAACGAGCCTAAATCCTATAATGTAGAAAGAAAGGGTCTTAGATTAAATTTATTCGAACAATTGGAAATTAATAAACGAACGAATCATCCTAATATAACATTAATTAATAAAGTAAGGTAAATTATATATTCACCGCTTCTCAGTATTTTCACATTATCAAAACAATATGACGCATTTAAATAAATCAATTAAGAAAACATTATAATTTAAATACGGGGAAACACATTATAAATGTAAAAACCTCACAGAAAAGAAAATTTTAATTATTTTCTAACTAAATCGGTTTCACCCAGTAATAAATCATAATTTTTAAAAACCCGTGCAAATTAGAAATGGGGTGGGAGTAAATAAAATCATATAAATAAGTCGTCACAATGTGGATTAACCGCAGTTTTAAAATGGCATTGAGCGCTGAAACAACTGTTATAATAATAAAAACTAAAAATACATGCAGACCTTAATAATAATATTTTTAAATTTGATCTACATTAAATAAAAAAAAATTAAATCGAGTTCTACGAATTAAACACAAAAACAATTAATAATTAATTATAAACAGAATTACAATATAAGAAGAAAACATAGAATGAGCATCAACTTTGGTAGGGGTTGGGTAAGGAGACGGGAACATGTTTAAAATTGGACTACTCGATAAATCTACAAAAATATTTTACAAATATACAAAAAAAAATATTTTTGACTTCAAATTTAATTATGTTTAATAATAATATTAACAACAAAGTGATTGCTTCATGCCAACGTTTAAAAAATACGTATTTTAAAACATTTTTTTTTATTATTATTAACACGTCTGTTCCGCTCTCAAAACTATTATGTTGGCTACGGCCATTGAATTAACCTGAAGAACAACTAAATTTGTCAATAAAGTTATCAAAGCTACCTCACATTTAATATATCTTTCCAGGATCTGGGGGTTTGCTACCAAAAAAATGAGTTCAGAGATCCAAGTCATTCAAAATAGAGCCCTACGAAATATCGTTGCCATCGGACACACACGTCAAAGACATCTACTCTCAAATACTTCCGTTTAACACCATTCCCACCTGTGAAATTACAAATACTATCTTGCATGTAATTCAACACTCGGCACACACTAACACCACACTCAATTACAATCACGACGTACACCAACACAACACAAGAAACCACAACAAACCACACACTCAACAAAGTATGGACTAAAAATTTTAGAATATATAGCTTACACACAATACAATAAATTACCCAACGATATTAAAAATACAAGCCAATGTGAAAGGTCTCAAAGTAAGATGCTTAAACTCTATTATTTTAAACAATACCTGAAGGATTAATGCTGTGACGTGTCTCTGTAATAAGAATAACTATATAACGCACCAGTGGTGTGTTTCTTTATAATAAGTGTCTCTGTACACTTATATAATAATGTACCAGTGATATGTCTTTATTACAAATGCAAATTATTTGTTGCAAATGTTGTAAATGTAGTGTGAATGTTATTTATGTATGTTGTGTACTTGTTTTTAAAAACTGTACTGCAGGTTCGTCTCTTAACTCTTGTATTACTTTTAATAAAATAAAAAAAAATTAAACCACGCTTTTCATTGTGGCATTTTTTAGACCTACGAATAATCATCCCTTTCCGCTCTCTTTTATTTTGTGGACCTTTGCATATTTAATTTACTTGAAGAGGAACAGAATATGTGCGGAATGTTTGTCAAATAAATGCAAAGATTATTACCATTTTGTTTTGCATCTAAGAAATCACGTTTGAATCATTGACAGTTAAATTAAAATTTAAATAAAAGTATTCAATAATGGAATTCAAAAGCGAAAAGTAAAACTTAAAATAATTTTATTTTTATTTTTTTGTTTTATTTATTTAGTTTCAATACATGTCATATTTTTTCATTTATTTAATAAATTTTTACAAAGGTAATAAGACAATTTGTGGTGTTTTTATTAGTCCTCCTCACTAGGGATTCCTGTGCTGAGGCGGACTAGGTTTTATTTAAAAACTGATTGTTTTTAAACTCCTACTTCAAGATGCTGGATAACTCCTCTTCTTTGATTTATTTTTTGTGCCAGGTTTTGATCTGATTTTTGAAATCATTCGCTTATTCTGTTTTTTTTATGGCCAGTGAAAGTGAATTATTATTGGATGAAGAGTTTTAACACATGTATATTAAATTGAGTAATATGGACACAGGATGTTTTACAAATAAGCAATTCAGTTATAATATCGTATTGAACACCTTGGACAAGTAAAAAATACGTGTTCATTCGATTACCTGAATAATCTACATGGGGCGAACCTGCTATTGGAAATGATAAACAGGTATTTATTTCAATTATACATAAGTATGAGAGTTCCCGGACAAGATTCTAAATGGAATCTGATTGGGTAGGAAAAGTTATGCTATTTTAGAGCTAGAGAGATTTTGTTAATTAATTTGCTCCCGCTGGTATAGAATTATAACACCATATACATCAGCACTATGACTGATATGACGAATGTGATAGATAATTCGTATCTTCCTATTTGTTTCTCTAGCTCCCAATGAACCAATCATCTCTTCAGAAAGTCAAATCCATAAATAAGGAACTCCGGTGATAAATATAAAGGCTTAAAAAATACATATTCACATAGATCAGCAAACGCCCATAAAAAACCGTTTTTAAAAATGAATAAATAATCATCTCATAAAAACACCTTGTTATATTGGATCCATTGCATTTGGAACATCTGACGTCACGTGCGCATTCTGTTTTTGGATTGATACGGAAATTTTTATTTTTTGATTGTGTTTGTTTTTTTTTTAGTTTTGGAGAAATTTAAACTTAATGTGGGTGACTTTTAACTCAATAATTGTTGTATAATATAAATACTATTATCAATGAAAGACATTAGAGTATTCATGAGAAAACCAAATGTCAATACGGATATAACGATAATTTTAATGCTCAACACTATTATTATTCTTTGAGTTAAAGTTTCTAAAAAGGTACATAATTTTCGTACTTATGTTTAGTTATGGTTTGCTATGAATAGAATATAAAATTATGTACCTTAGAGCACATCCTTTCTTTGACATTTGACATTCTAATCGCAAAACTGACCGGCCATAGATTTGGAGCGTTTTGGCGGATTTTGAGAAATTGAAACATTGAAAATTATTTTAACTACGAAAACTCGAGATGAGAACCCAGTTTTTTATACCTAGACTGACGTAATTTCAGAACCATCTTCTGTGCTATTATTACACATTCCTTAGTTCGAAGCTATTTTCACTGTCCGCTGTAAATTTGATGAACCCTCTTTAAATCTAAGTACGGATAGAGCGGGTATACGAGTACCTGCTCTATATATATTTCAAGCTTCGTAAAACGCCCCTTGTATTGCCCGAACTATACATGAAAAAATGTAACAAATACACTTTTTAAGAGCTAGTCCTTAAAAATTGCCCTAAATATCACTTTTCAGATTGTTAATTTAAGCAATACCGCAAATAATTTCTATACTGGCAGTTAGGAAAGTGCATTTTTTTACAGTAAATCCACACAGGAGTGATGCTATGTGGAGGATCTTTTAGAGGATAGGAAGAAGTGAGCCTAGGTCTTGAAGAGACCCGTGTTGCAGCAGGGGGGAGGAAACATAGAGGCCGCCAAATCATTCCACAGCCAAGCTGTTGAACACAAGAACGAGACGAAGAAGCGATCAGTTCTCATGTGACAAATCTCAACCGCGTACAAATGTTGGGCGCGCGTTTGGCATGTTTCCAAAGATTTGTAAAGTTTCATATGATTTCAAAAAACTGTAATCTTGTATTTGTTTGAAATGCATCCCAAAATGTCGGATAATAGGTGCAGTTTGAAAACCAGTGAAAGCAATATTGAATGTTTTGCCTAAAATATCAGTATATATTTCATATGGGTTTTTGAAGATCACAGTTTGAGGATTATGGTTTTTTGAAACCTTATACAATTTCATAATTATCTGTACAGAACAATTTTTTTAATATTTGAACAACTCCGGATAAAAACACTCGTTTTAAAAACAATTATTAGAAAGAATTTGACCTCCCTATTCCCCGATGACCCGCTCACCCGGTCACCTGGTCACCTGGTCACCTGTTCACACGTCACACGGATACAGGTGAAGTGACCTAGAGCGCTAGAGGCTGGCAACATTAGTTGGCTAATATTAAGATCATCGATATCCGGTCCTTTGTGCCGGATCCGGTCCGGCGGGCCCAAAATCTCATTCGGCGGGTCCCAGAGGCTGTGGCGGCTGTAGAACAATCCTGGGGATAAGGCATTTTCTTCATCCTTAGGCTTATAGACTTTTTGATTCACTGCGATTCCGGTTCTCTCGGATGACAGCTGTAATTTAGCGGATGAGATTCTTTAAAAATATCAGTATTAGCGTAGTTTTAACAAAAGAAAAACTCAATATTATCGTAAGTGTTTGACTTTAAATATTATTAGTGAGTCGTGTGATAATCAAACCACAACTCCTTTAAAAATGAATTGTTATCGACATGTAATTGGAATCGCAGTTAAGCAAAATGTATTTAACCCTAAGGATAAGGAAAATGCCTAATCCTTAAAAAGAACCGGAATCAGACCCATGAAGACTAACAAACCAGCCAGCCTCCCTGTGTACTATGTTCCATTATTTCCACGCTTACAGGGCGCCGTTCGGCCTCCCTTAACGATGCAGCGCCTCGCAGATGTTCGCAGAGGGAAAGGTGCATGGGTTCACTGCTTTGATGAGCCACAGAGTAGCCGGGACGAGTCAGCGTTACCGAAGATCGGAAAACACTCTTGTCCAGGCCGTGGCCCAGTGGCAGAGCAAGCTCCTACACCATATATGGAGAATTTCCCTTAAGACACCGCAGTACAAGTGCTAAATGTGTTCACCTTTATATTATTTATTTTTTTATTTTCTGTTTCCACATCATGTAATTTATTTAGATGTATTATTCTGTATGGTAGACAGAGTATTGCATTCAGCTGAAATAACACATTATTATTATTATTATTATGTAAACAACCAACCCTTATTATAATAATATGTACCTATTCAACATTTTTTTGTAAATGTAAAAATCTTTAACGGGCGTGAATAAATAAATAAATAAGTAAAATAACATTAACATTTAAAACATTTTTAAGCATCATTTACTTATGATACTCTGAGGAAACATTATTATGTACATTTTTAATCGCAACTTTTACACTCCGCTTCTCTATACAAGCATTGCTTAAAAAATAAGTGTAGTATTTTAATTTTTAATTAAAATATGTACAATTTCAAAAATTATAAAGAAATTATAAATTCCGAAGTGAACGTTGCCTCTCTTCTCGCTATTATCGCGCATCTGTTTCTTTGATTTATATTTGTTATTATATTAGCACACAAAACAACGTAGGACCGAGGGCAGAAGTATTTACCACTAGCGCCCTGCCCCCTCGACTAGTTTCGCTAAAAAGGTAAAGCAGGCATTAAAAGTATTTTTGTACCAGTTAAAGGGCCAATTCGCGCTACCTATTTGATGTTCACCATCCTATTTGCACACTATATGATTATTATATGACCGCTTTAAACTAGTCGAGTTGTTCTCCTATTCAATAAGTTCGCTGATGGAGTAGGACGGAGGGAGGGGGGGGGAGGTGTATGACGTAGCAAGTACCTGCTAGTCTGACTGTACTCTACCAGAACAGAGTGGGAGGGGGCATTCGCTATATTCCCCCCAGGGCATCGCACTGCGGTCAAATTTGATCACTTCAACGATATTAATGTTTTTTTTCTCTAATTTAATGTAAATCAAATTTAATAATGTTATTATTCTGCAAATATTTTTAGTTTTTATTGTTGTGACAGCTGTTTGGGCGATCAAAGCCATTTTCATTGTAAATACTACAAGCTAAAAATACTTGCAGAACTTGATAATAACATTATTAAATTTGATTTATGGTAAATAAAAAATAAAATAAAATAAATTTCTACGAATTAAAGACAAAAACAATTAACGATATTAATGCTTTTACATTTCACTTGTTTGAGGAAAGATAATATACCTTAGGATACATCCTAGGAGATATACAAGAAAACGACGTCCAAACCACCTATGCATGACGCTTTCAAATATTTTCGGGATTTCCTATGCATGACGCCTTGAAATATTTTCGAGAATCAATTAAACTCTTGATTTTATTTCAGAGAAAAGTGCAGTGTGTAGGCACTCGTTCGTAGTTTTACCTCAAAATTCCCAATGGATCTAATTCCTACTACATTCAGTCGTCTTATCGCTCTCATTATGGGTTAGTATGAAAACTTCACCGTCGACTGCTAATCCGCCTTCCGTCTAACTTTTTTTTAGCATTTTCTGCGTTCGTCCCTCCATTATCTAAATGTATTGGATCTTCGTTCAAAGTCCTTGACAAATGTATGCACGAGTATATCATGCAAAAGCAATTTCAGCAACTACGTGGATTTGAATAATTCCTATCTGTCCACCAAGTTTCCAGTAGCTTTAATAATTTAAGCTGAGACTGAGATTATACTGAGCTATTTTCGCGTGAGGATGGGAAAGTCGACCACTGTGCGGTGGCGGAAGCTGCAATCCAGGTAAAAGGCAAAGGGAATTTTTGATGCCCACTTTAAAATGGAAGGCGATTTTCAATTCTCTTCCAACCGAGAACGCAAAAAGTTCTGTTTTGGAATCTATGAATATGTAACTTGATATTCCTCCGTCGAGAGCTCTGCGCTGTTTCTTCATAACCATCCCAGCAGTCATGGCGCAACAACTTTCAAATGGGTAACTTGCATTCATTACATTATTTATTTATTAAAAGACTGACATCCAATTTATAACATAAGTAACACGAACATAAAAGAATAATGTATATTTTAAGTATAGAATGTTATATGAATTAACCAAAGACAAAAAACAAAATAAACATAGAGAGTAGAAGGGACAAGTCAAGTCATAACAATTATATATTTTTTTACTTACCATATAAAAATCATTTAGGCTTTCACCATAAACATAAGGTTCTAACTTGATTTGACCAGTCTATTCATTTTTGTATAATTGTTATATAATTGTTGCATATTTGTTATATAATTGTTGTATAATTGTTGTATAATTGTTGTATAATTGTTGTATAATTGTTGTATAAATGTTGCATAATTGTTATATAATTGTTGTATAATTGTTGTATAATTGTTGTATAACTATTGTATAATTATTGGATACTTATCGTACAATCATTGTATAATTATTGTGTAATTAATGTATAATTATTTTATAATAATTGTGTAATTAATGTATATTTTTGAATAAATTTTGTATAATTAATATATGTTTATTGTATAATTATTATATATTCATTGAATAATTATTTTATATTTATTGTATAATCATTTTTTATTTATTGTATAATTAATACATACATTTTACATTTTTATTGTTCCCTAGCTTGGGCCGTGTTGTAGCAAGTACTCCATTTCAATATAAAGATATTAAATAATATTTTTTGTTATATAACATGTTTGTAGTACACTCTACATTATTTAATATAGAAAACGAAAAAGTAAGTTAAAGATAAAGATACCTGTACATCGACATACTCGTACATAGTAAAATTAAAAATAAATACGAGTATACGAGTACTCGTTACAGTCCAATACAAAAACAACACAGGAAAAGTTAAAATGTCGTGAATCAAAAATTCAATTAATAACTTTGAGGAAACAAATTAGATAGAATTTGTTCCTACGGTCTTAAAGAAGAAAGGTTTACGGTTAGTTCAATGTTATATGAGTATTTGCCTCTATCAACTCCTAACCTCCAAGCAATCCGATGTTGAACGGATTCAATATGACAAATATGGACATCATAAGGAGACCAAACGACACGAGCATCCTCAAAACGGGGTGAACCAAGGAGCAGGAGCACAATTCTGGTTATTTTAAGGAAGATTCCTTTTTTTCCATAGACTTAAATACTTCTTGAATAACTGATGAATTGAGAGATAGTAAAAAAATCCTAAACCGATTGTTAAGCGATTATTTGAAAATACAAATTAATAAAATATCTTCATGTGACACCAGGTTTTGAACCAAACCTTTTAAAAACAATTACATTACTTACATTATTATTACATATAATAAATACGCCTTTTAATGCAGTATTACATTTTGTGAAAGGGTGCCTACCTCATTAAATAGTAATTACCTTTTTTGTCACTAATTCTAAAAGTGACATTTTTGGTCGTGGTTAATCTATGCCTACCGTAGAGGCGGGTCATTCCACTTATTTTACGAACTCAGTTCCAATTCCGAGTTCAGCCACACGGACTCGATTCCTCGGACTCGGTCCTTTGTTCCTTTCGCTCCGCTCTTCTGGAAGCAAAAATCGTCCATATTACACTATTGAATAGTTTCTGGCTCCAATACAAAACTTAAGTCGTTCCTTGAGTGTGAGTTCGGAACGAGTGAATCCAGATTTGCGAACTCGGAGTGAGTCCACACCCTTCGGAATCGGATTTATTGGACTTAGTCTGGCCGGACCGACTCTCCTCTATGCCGGACCTACCATGAATTGCCAAACATTGTGAAGTACCGTGCTGAAAATGTAAACATCTATATAATGTTTAATAATGTTTACGAACTAATAACATTTAAAGTAAATAATAATGTAATTAATAACTTATTGAACATTGAGTTTTTCTCTCATTAAAACTACTCAAGTATTAATATTTTAATGAATGTGATTCGCTTAATTACAGCTGAAAGCTGTCATCCGAGAGAACCAGAACCGCAGTTAAGCAAAAAGTTTTTAAGCCTAAGGAAAAAGATAAGATATCTTCCTTAAAAAGAACGGGAATTGCGCTCTAGTATAGAGTTCTAAGGGTATTTATGTTTTTTTCAAGTCAGAGGTAATTCTAGTGATGAAGCCAGGTAGTTTAAGAGATGTAAATACCCTTTCCCTCTTTAAGGGCTTCGCGAAGTTCCTCTTCCTTTTATTACCTGATGTTTTAACGTTTCATATCTTATGTAGCAGAAACCTCTGCGGATGTACGAGATCATTTTCAGATCTCATCATGTAAGCGAGGATTATTTTTTATGTGTTTCCCAAAATATAACCCGTTTTCCGCGTTTATGACTGAAACGTTTAAAATGTGTTTATATATTACTTCCGATGTATTTATTAGAATACCAGGATCTAGGGATGGAGTCTAAGAGCATTTATAAGGTACTAGCTGATGTGTACCCGGCCTTCCTCGTGATTATTTATTTTTTTGGAATAATGTTAGGAAGTTGTGAATTTTTGCATGTCGTTTGGATGCCATAATTGATTTGACAGCGAAATTAATGCCTTGTGACGACTATTACTATCTCTAAATAAAGAAACATTCAATTGAAATTTTTATTTTATTCTAAAAGTTAAGTTTTTCAAAATATGTCTTAATAATAAAGTTCTTAAGTAGGTACCTACGTGTGTTTTCCTTTTTTTAATATTTTACCCAAACAAACCTTCATCTTTGGAATATGTAATCTGTGGCTAACCAGAGTGATATATCTATGGGTTAACCTCGATACAACATGGCGGGTTCAATGTTTTTCATACTAATTTTAAAACATTATAGAAACAGTTTTATATATTGGATTTCATTCAAACTGCACTCTAAACCTTCCTGGCACTAATGAAAATTCACTGTGCTATTTTCGGCGAAATCGGTAGAGTAATTTTTGAGAAAATCGAGGATATACAGACAGACAAACATTCATAGATATACTCGTATAGATGTAAATTTATTTGTATTACTTCTTTTTGTATATTACCAGACCATTGTCCAATTACACAAAATACACAACAATAATAAAATAGATAAGAGCCACAGAAAAAGAACTGCACATACATAATAATATTAATGAATCAATGGCAAACATACGATAAAAATATACATTTGAGAGAACATTCAAGTCAAAACTTTAAGATCTTGGTAGAGTCCACGATCTTAGACATATTATTAGATATTCTTCGAAGTTTATTTTCATAAGGCCTGACGACAATCATTTAGACTAGCCTTGAAATTATAAAAATATCAATTTCAAATCCCTGGCTTGAGTTAACAAGTCTCGACATTCTGGACAGTGGAGAATGGTACCCATAATTTGTAGAGTATTTATTGAGAAAAAGCAATTCATTGTTTCTTAGTCTACGGCAAGGAATGTTGAACTGAAGAAGGTGAGTCAATAATACAATTAATTATTTAAAAAATGCAAATAATATCAAAGTCTTTCCTACGCTTTTCTAATTTAGAAATGTTTATGGTTTGTACAATTTCAATATAGGAGTAATCGTCTTTCTTGTCCTAACTCCATGCAATTCCATGTATGAAGCGATTCAATATGATGAACATGAACAGCAGAGAAAGGAGACCAAACGATACTGGCATATTCAAGACGAGGGCGAACTAGTGACCAGTAAAGAGTTTTTAGGGTATTTATATTCTTAATGTCACAGGCAATTCTATTGATGAAGCCAAGAAGTTTTAGTGATTTATTGGTGACATTATTGATGTGGTCACGAAAAGAAAGTTAACAGTCTAAGGTGACACCAAGGTCCTTAATAGATCTGACGGTAGATAGAGAGACTCTATTTAATTTATAATTGAAAAAGATCGGTTTATTAGGTCTATAAAGTGACATAATAAAACAATAATAATAATAATAGTTAGAGTTAATTTATATACCACAGTTTTGTGAAGGTTCACCTCAAGTGCGCTTTACACTAACTAGCCGAACCTAATCTAATTGTAGAATAACAGATATACTACATTGTATGTCTGTTATTAAAGTATATATAGATATGAGAAGCATACTAACTACTAACATGCAGAATTTAGAATAAACTAGAGGTATACCCTTATGTAATGAAATTGAAAGTACAAATATCAAAAGAGCAAGAAAATCTACAGAAAATAACCTAACCTAATATAATTAATACATGCATGCAAATTTAAACCACAGTTTAAAATATTTACGAGTAGCAGACTCACATTTTAGCTATTATACTATAACAATTTAGAAGCTAAGGGTGAAAATAACCAAATTTAAAGTAGGTACAAATATATTATATGCATGGTTTTTCACTGGATACTAGGGGCATTCAACAACAAGGAGAAGAAAATCGCAACTAAATAAGCTATGGAGGATCAAAGGAAAAAATGCCCTGAAATTCTGTTTCTACGTACATGTTTTATATTGGATATGATTTTTTTAACAATTTGGTTTTTAAGACTCGTTTGAACTCTGCTAAAATCTGGATGCTAGCAATATTTGGGGGAAGCTTATTCCAGGTGACCGGGCCGGATATACGAAAAGCGCGATCATATTACACGGGTTCATTTGACCGAGAGGGTTCAACTAATCGTTAAGCAGCATCCAAATCTGCTCACTTCAAAGGAACATCATATACTTTTACTGCTTCCAGGTGATAAAAAATTTTGGAATGGGTTTAAAAATAAGTTTCCTATATTATTACCATGGAAATTAGATTTAAATAAATTTAATTAAATCTAAAGATATATTGTTTTTTAACATTTAACATTTCAAGCCTAGCGAAACGAAATAAAAAATAAATGATGAAAGTATTTTAGTAATTAATTAACAATGTAAAATAATCGAAAAATTAAATAATTATTATAAAATATTAAATAAAACCATTAGAAATTTTAAAAAAGAAATAATTTTATATTGATATTTACAAATGATAAAAATCGCCAGAATTTACTAGTTTAACCGTGTACAAGAAATACACAAATTGCAAAAAAATTGCCTGCGGCGCATTCTATCATTTCTTCATGATTATAAATTCAAATTCCAACCCTTTCAGCCTCGCAATATACCTCCATTGGAACGATTAAATAAATGACACTTTTCAACTTTATTCCACGTTTATTTTTAATCGTGACCGGTTTCAGCCAGTGACGGCTATCTTCAGACTGGCCATTGGAATATATTAATAAAATTCTCCCTTTCCCCAAAGGGAGAATTTAATTAAGGGAGCCCCCCCCCCTTAATTAAGGGAGCCCCTTGTTAACGTATTGGCAGCCGACCGCTGCCTCATATACTCGTATCTACTGCTATTTACAAAACCACGAATCTGCATATAAACTATATATATCCTTGTTCTTAACAGGAATACTTGATTTCAACACCTTAGAAGGCCGTCCAAAAATATTATTAGGTAAACGTTTTTTTTAACTTATCCGCTCCAAACAAGTTTACTTGTAGGAGATCCCATGCATTATTTTATGCTCCGAAAGTGAAAACTTCTGTTTAAGAACACGCCAATCAGCAAAGCGATTGAACTTCTCAATGATGCTGCATTAACCGTTGACATTTTCAACATCACTTACAGACAGTTTAGCGACTTTCTTTTGACCCATGTCACAAAATAGTTATAAAACTGCCCCCATGAATTTTTATGCTTTTCCTATGAACCTTTCACTTCTTCCATGTTTGATATAGATTATCATATTAAGTATTGTACAATTCAATGTTTACTTAGCCTTTACAATTGTTATTTATAATACTTGTCTAAATATATTTTTTACCATTTCTCATTTGTTGTATTGTTTCTTAATCTCTGTAATAAATAACCTATTAAAGATGAATCCATGAACGGTTATATCAAAGTCAATTGATATTAATGAGTTTCTTTATTAAATATGGTACTTGATAAATAAGAGACAGTAAGACACACAGAACGCAAAATGTGCATATTATCTAGGAAAGTTATTCTCGGATCATGAATATTCTCGGAATTCTTCTTAACTTAATTATTTAACAGCGAATTGCTATTTATAGTAAGTAGATATTGATGCGGATAGTCAACAATCGTATCGCCTAATGGACGACGTTATGGAAAAAAATACATTTTCCCATCCTGCCAAAATGTTGTGTTTTTTTTTTCTTTATAAAAAAGTACACAGGAAGCCCTGAGGGAAATAATTTCTCTCACGGCCTATATCATCTTTGGGGATGCTGTGTGGATGGTCTTTTAGAGGATAGGAAGAAGTGAACTTGGGGCTTTAAGAGACCCATGTTGTAGGAGGAAGGAAACACAGAGGCCGACAGATCATTCCACAGCCGAGCTGTTGAACACAAGAACGAGTCGTAGAAGCGACTCGACCGGTGCCGAAGGGATAAATGACGTTAGTTCCTCAGAGCATCTTCCATTAAAATACCTGCAGAATAAGGACAGCATTCCTACCTGACGTCTGTGCTCCGAAGATTGCAATCCGTTTGTTAAGATAGTCCAATCTATCAAACGGACCCCCCGTGTCTGCACAAAGTCGAGGGTTTTTTTAAGACATTTTGGGGCTCCCGATCAGAGGTGGCTGCCAAATTCTACAGTGCACTTGCTTTTTGTACAGGGTCAGCAGTTGTATATTATCTGCGGGCTCTGTACAATACGCCCAGCTTCTGAGAGGCTAACTTTACTCTGGCTTCGATAGAGCCCCCATACCTGAGCTGGTCACTTAGAGTTACACTAAGCATATCAGAATGTTTGTTAAATTTATTTATTACATTAGTAGTACATTATTTTTATTTTCATCATAAAATGCACCCCTGTTGAAGAAAGATACAGAATACACACAGGTGCCTGTCAATACTCAAGTCTACAAATCACTACTGTATGGGTACGCTAGCTCCCGGCGAATGACTATCATTGGCTACTAGCTGAACTATTATTTATAGTTTGGAGTGAAGTTTTATAATCACTCACCCCACCCCTACCCCTACCCAGTAATTTTCATCTTATTTTGAACATTAAGTGCAAAATTTCGTCAAGGAATACTAACATTTGGCTTTAAGGGTGGTAAAGGGAGATGGGAATGGTTTTTAGAAATCTCATGAAAACAGTGACCTTCCTCTTGTTTCCTAGATTAGGTGTGGAAAATTTCATCAAGCTAAGAATAAAACTGTAACCTTGTTCTGCATAGTAGCCATTTTACTCACAACTGAAGCAAAATTGCTTCTTGGTGGCGCATTTATATTCTTTCGGGCCTCCTCTTTCAATTACACTGTATATAATTAATTTATAACATATAATAAAGGAAATGTAGAATTACACATAGGTCCCATTAATATCCCTAAAAACATGTCTGCCTTGATTCGATTCTATGACCTAACTTACTTGGCTAATTCAACATCGACCTACTTATGTTAAGTGGTCTATTAAATACACTCGTATAAAAAAATGAACCATATCTTCGAACAATCAATGAACCGTCATATGTGGGAATCTTACATATTATATATTGTAAGTAGACAGAAAATATGCTAACCATGTTCTGTGGTATGTGTTAGTATTTGAGCAGTCGGATGCGGATACAGCGGATGCTGCCACCTCAGAGTTCGATCGCGATCAGCACAAGATCCTGCTGCGGCGTCAAGGCATTAGGCGTAGTACTGTCATATACCACAATAAGAGACGCCAAAAGCAGGTCACGGCCGTGTAAATATTTGGCACTCCGGGTACTGCGACAACTGCACAGCAGAGGCGGACTGATAGGTCCTCCCTGCTCTCCTGGGAAGATACTATTGAATTATTACAGAATCATATTTCCCCTTTCCTCAATCAACACTCTACTAATTATGAGTACCATTCTCCACTTTTTAACTCAACCCAGAGCCTTGAAATTTTTGGTACCAGTCTAAATATTTTTTGTCAGACGACAATAAACTTCGAAGAATATTTAAAATAATATGTCTAACATCATGGACTCTAAAAAAACTTGTTCGGGCTTTACTTGGATGTTCTCTTAAATGTGTATTTTTTTCATTGGTTCATTCATGTATGTAATGCTATTTTTCTGTAGCTCTTGTTTATCTCATTTCGTATTGTGTATTATGTATGACTGAACAATGATTCGTCAATAAAAATAAAATAAATAATATTCACCAAACATCGGTGTGCTGGCGCAGCCTATCGTCTGGAATTAATTATCTCAAAGACAATTTACATACTTAGGTCCTAAATTGTTAAACATCATCCCCGATACATGGAATTGGAAAAGTACAATTGTTCTGCCCTTATTGGTCAATAATTGGCTTCTTGGTTTAGGGAGAGTCAAAAGCGAACATATGCAGACTGAAAGTTAATTCTTTAATTTTTTTTTTATAATTACAAACATATACATAAGTGGCGCTTTGGCCTTAATACTATTACCATCTCAGGGTTTGATTTGCTTGACTGAATTTATGTTACATTATTAATTTGTCGTCTTTGGAAAAAGATCTTAACTAGATTCAAAACCATAACCAATGAAAGAAGGACAAACATTTGGTCATAAACAATTAATAACTAATGTTACTTTTTGTACTTACTGAATAAAATATATTTAATATGTTATTAGCTATTTGCTGCGCCCTCTTTGGGCTGTTCCATGAGTTTCGTCGTCGGCTCATAAAGCTGAGTGATACGTAACTCAATCTTATCAATATTACAATATTACGATTACAATTTTTAACACATTTTGTACTTTATGGCACCAACCAGTATCTATCAAACACATATACATAATTGTTTATTCTATAATATTTGTTTTTCTCATCTCTCCATAAGCACGTTCATAATTTTTCTTCTGTAGTATTCTTCACATCCTCTTTATACTAAATTATTACACTTTTTTCTAGATATATTATTTAATCATTTAATAAGATAATATTAACACATCCCAAATGAACCACGAAACCGAAAAAACAACGGAAATTAAAAAGATTTCAGTCGCGTCTGGGACTCGAACCCAGGACCTCTACCTATCCGGGGTAACCGCTTAACCAACTTAGCTAATGAGACCAGTTCAATTTACGCCATTTACACCGATATCATACTTCAAGTTCAAGATTTGTTAATATTATCCTCCATTTTTATAAATCCCATATTATTGGCTGGTCATCGGATGGCAAAACGACATTCTTTTCTACAAATATTTTCAGGAATCGTTGTTTAAAATTTGTTGGTTTCGTACTGATACATCGTATTTTAACAAATATTCAATAACACACACATCGTTCTAACATAGACACTTGAATTGAATATCTCGGTACCAGTGGTTCTGTGATAGTGAAGTGGGGAACATGCTTAGATAAAACTCCACACCTTTGTACTAGTCTAGTAAGGAGTGCATATATATCTACTTACACCGTTTTCCGTGTTCAGTATATTATAACCATTCTTAAACAAATATTTTCTAGTATATAATAATAATAACAACTTAATAATTTTCTCATGAATATGTTGGGTGACACCAGTCCGCCCCTAGACATTTCCAGTGAGCAACTCGCATCATCGGACACACGCAATACTCTATTGTACCGAATACCATCACCAGCTGAGGTAGTGAGGTGGTGAGGTGGTGAGGTGGTGAGGTGGTGAGGTGGTGAGGTGGTGAGGTGGTGAGGTGGTGAGGTGGTGAGGTGGTGAGGTGGTGAGGTGGTGAGGTGGTGAGGTGGTGAGGTGGTGAGGTGGTGAGGTGGTGAGGTGGTGAGGTGGTGAGGTGGTGAGGTGGTGAGGTGGTGTGAGGTGGGGTGAGGTGGTGGTGGTGGTGGTGGTGGTGAGGGTGGTGAGGGTGGTGGTGGGGTGAGGTGGTGAGGTGGTGAGTGGTGAGGTGGTGGTGGTGAGGTGGTGGTGGTGAGGTGGTGGTGGTGAGGTGGTGAGGTGGTGGTGGTGAGGTGGTGAGGTGGGCTGAGGTGGTGAGGTGGTGAGTGGTGAGGTGGTGGTGGAGGTGGTAGTGGTGAGGTGGTGAGGTGAGGTGAGGTGGTGAGGTGGTGAGGTGGTGAGGTGGTGAGGTGGTGAGGTGGTGAGGTGGTGAGGTGGTGAGGTGGTGAGGTGGTGAGGTGGTGAGGTGGTGAGGTGGTGAGGTGGTGAGGTGGTGAGGTGGTGAGGTGGTGAGGTGGTGAGGTGGTGAGGTGGTGAGGTGGTGAGGTGGTAGAGACAATCGAATAGCATGTGAATATTTCTCAGTTCGGTTAATTATTAAGCGCACTTGAGGTGAATTTTATGTATTCGTTTTGTTATTATTACTAAATTCATCGCGGAAAGAGTGCTAATAATAATGGTAATTTGAATTTCCGCTTTCGCTAATCAAAACTTAGCCGACGCTTAGCTACTTTTACCACGAATACCCGGTCCATTTCACAATACACGATAAATGTAATCAAAGAAACGTCTTCGTCTGAAAAAATTGCAGTTTAAATTGCAGTACACCTTATGCAAATAATACTTAAGCGCGTTATATTTGCTTTAAAATATATCTAATCATTCACTAAACTACAAAACCGTATACACCTTTACATTATCATACAGGAACTACTTTATATCTCGTTGTGATGAAATAATTAATTAAAATACTTTGATGGATTAAGATCAGTATCTACATTGAACAAATGGGACAATTAATCGACTTAGCAGATTAGCAACATTTGAACATTACTTCCTGTCTTGAATAGACACACTGCTTACCTGCCTACTTTTTATTTTCATTTTTATCTTTAAACATTTTTTTAAAAGCCGTTATTCATAAATAAGGTCATTTAAATAATCATTGTCTGGTTGCCTACTTGCTTGTTTACCTCAAAGAATATAATGATTTTGAAGTATCCACGGGCAAAAATTCCAAGGCTCGTAGTTTTTTTAGCAAAGGCTACAATAGACGTGATGCCGGATATAGTGAACAATTACTCTTTAAAAAATGGAGAAACAGTAGCCCGCAGTGGAAGTCGATCTACCAATAGGGCACGTTCGTCATTCACCTTCTAGGAACCATAATAACTTACTGTTATACTTCCAACTAATTAATCGTCATCGTCATTTTGATAATTTCCATCCCTTTTTGCTAGTTTTGATATCAAATGTTGGAGGAGCCATTTCCTTCGTAAAATGCAGGAAAAAATCAAGACGAGCAATCCAAACTTAACTAACCATCACGCCGTTTTGCGGCAGGGGTAGGCAGAAAGGACGGACCGCCAAACAACTCGATCTTGGCATACAATTCATACTTCATTCACATTCAAGCATCGTCTCATACATTCTATTGCCCGAGTTCTGACATGGCCCGACTGAAGTATTTGATTCAGTTGATCGTCCCATGTCTTCCTCGGGCGTCTCCGGCTTGTTATTCTATTGACATTCGCGTCATATATTCTTCTTATACTCCTTTCTTCGTTCATTCGCTCTACATGCCCAAACCATCTAAGCGTCCCTTTCTTAATGTTACTCATTACGCTTACATTTTTTTACACGATCATACACAATTTTACCAAATATTCGCATCAGTGATCTCATTTCTACGGCATTCAGTTTACTTTAACCCTTCCTGTGCCAATTCCATGCCTCACTGCCATACATCAGGGTTGGAATCAGCACTCCACTGTGGACTGCTAGCTTCGCTTCTTTGGAGAACTTTTTGTTAGCGCCAACCGCGTTCAATCCTCCGTTAATGAAGTTTCCTGCATTCAACCTTCTTTGAATATCCCTATCAGTCTTTCCATCTCTCGTACACATACTTCCCAAATATACAAACTCATCGACCTGCTCCAAGTATTCATCATTCACAACTATATTGCACATTACATATTTTAATAGATGTACACAATGCTTGAAAAAATAGTTTTGTTACTACGCTACCTATGCATTAGATGATTTTTTATTACGAATGAAAAAATAAAACACATTTTTCTTGAACTACGGAAGCTGATCTGAATGTATTTATACAGCTGGAGAAATTATTATTCTTTATTAAGCAGTTTGTGCCAATTAAAGACTGGTTTGGTTGAATATTAAATATTTTTATAATGTCTACTTGTTGTTTTGTCGGTATCTACCTACCAAAGTGCTACAACTACCTGTATGGCCATTGAAGCGGGAAGGTTGAAAATTCAAGTCGACCACCTTCACTAGACCACAGGTACAAAGGTACGCACTCGTTATTTGATTTAAATCATCAGCATGTACAACTAACGTACACATTAATATTCAACTTTCATCGGCGGAGTTATTTTTCAAATCGTTCGATTTTGACATGCGTTTTCCCGCATCTCGCTGTACAATGCGGTCGATTATTGCGTGAACCGCATTTACGTAACCTCGGATTGTTTTTCAAATCATTCCAATTTGATCGGCTTTTTCGTGTTTCAGTATGAACGTGCGATAATTATTTTCCATCAAAGAAAGGTAAACAAATATAAACAGGTAATAGACATGAATAAATGAAACTGAGTAATATATGGGTAATATTTTTTTTCGTATATATCACAGATTTTCCTTGTAGTTTTTTTACACTTTTTTATTTTTGCTTTTCTTACAATTTTTTTTTTCATAAATAATATTTTCAAATGTAAATATTATTTTCATAATTTTATTAAACAATAAAAAATTCTGAAATATTTCTCATTTCATTGTCGGCATTTCATAATACTGTAATATTAATCGTAGACTTGTAGTAAAACTTAACGGATGCCCCATATAAATAAAAATGGAATGGGTATATTCGAGATACTATCTAACGATTACAAATAAATTCTGGCAGAATCTTGTACTTATATAAAGGAAGATGATATTGACAGTTCTTAGAAGTCGAAGCATGATAACGATAAAAACAATAGGGTGGATTGGGGTAGCCGTAGCTCAGTTGGCATAGAGCGCAGGTCCCAACCATGAGGTTTTTGGTTCGAATCCCAGTTGCTACCGTTAGCTTTTTCTTTTCTGTGTCTTTTAGGTTTCGTGTTTCGATTTGGGAGTTGTTAAGAGAAACGGCTGCGCGGCCTGTTTCATACAAAACTTAATTTTGGATTTGAGGCCAAAATACCCACCCAAACTGAATGACATATTTTAAAAAATAAAGGTTTAGTAAATATCTGTTACATATGAGAAGAATCTCATTTATTTTTGTTTTAAATTATGATATAGATCATGAAAAAAAAAACAACAAAAAAACAAAAACAGGCAGCGCAGCCGTTCCTCTTCAATGATTAAAAATATATTGCAATTAGAGTTATAAGTTTCAATAAGATATTCAAAAATATTTATATGACATCAACCAGTTTATAAGGACATTACTAAAATCTTTATGTAACATTTTGAAAAAAAAAGCGACATTGAAAAACCAACCGGGAATATGTTATTTCTGGGACTGTATACCTACATACGTTTAATTAATTGATGAGTACCTTGCGGTGACCTTCCCAACCATTTTCCTTTGTTTTCCAATTATTTTTATGGTTACAAAAACATAAACATATTTTTCGATTTTGGAAGCAATAGTTATATTAGTACTTTACACAAAGAATACTAGAATAAAGAACTCCAGCGAAAAATATAATAACTTCAATACATAGACAGTCAATTAATCAGCAAACGCCGATTCCGAATATATAAATTTATTTTACGTAGAATTTAAAAATCGTTATTTAAAGGTGAATAAAAAATCAGTTCATGAAAACCGTGTTATGTTGGTACCATTGCATTTGGAACATCTGACGTCACGTGAGCATTCTGTTTTTGGATTAGTAAGAAAAAAAAAATTGTTTCGAATTTTAAATGTGTATTTTTTTAAAATTTAATCAAAATAATTGTTATATGTTAAATTATAATTGTTGTTCAATATAAAAAACTATTATTCATGAAAGAAATTAGAGTATTCATGATCAAACCAATTATCAATACATATATTATGATAATGTTAATGGTCAATACTATTATTAATTTTTTTGTTAAAGTTTCCAAAAAGGTACATAATTTTATTACTTATGTTTAGTTATGGTTTACCATGAATAGAATATAAAATTATGTACGGTAAAGCTCATCCTTGTTTTTGACATTTGACATTCTAACCTCAAAACCGACCAGCCATAGATTTGGAGCGTTTTGGCGGACTTTTATTTTAACCATGAAAACTAACTTTAGGAAAAAAACTAAATATACTTGTATTTAAGTTTGAACGGCTAGTATTCATAATTCAGATGATAATGATATGTTAATGCTAATATTAACGAGTATCTTCATATTGGTAATATTTATGTACAGTAATTTTAACGGCATATGGCGCCCAGTTAAAGATGATGCATCGCCTATTATAGAAAATGTGCAACGTAATTTATAAATAGAAAGTAATTTTATCGACGAATGCTTTTGAAGCGTTTTAAACAACACTGTGGAAGTGATATCATCAATTTTACATAATGGCCAATCAATATTCTGTTTTTCATTATTAAACTCCTTTATTTTTTTAATTCCACAACCGAGCTGCTGAACACAAGAACGAGTCGTAATTTCTGCCACCATACATACATACATCTTCTTCCTCTTGTCCTACTCGGGTCGGGGATCCATCGCATCGACAAGGCGTCTCCAGGGGTCCCTGTCCTGTTCTACGTTTACGACATCCGTCCATAGTAGGTCCAGCCTCTCCTCACACAGTCTCTGGAGTTACTTCTCCCACCTGTGTCCGGACGTCTTCCCTCTGGGATAGCACTCAGAATTTTCCGTGGAATTCGACCTTCTGGCATTCATAACACGTGCCCAAGGTACCTCAGTTACAAATTTTCTATGAAGAGTAATACTGCCGTCATAAGTAAAACACACAGTATCTTCCTTAAGAGGAGGGAAGATACTGTGTTCTACCACGGCAGAATAGTGGTTTGTTGTTAAGCTCCTCCCGGATCATCGACCTTCTTATTCGATCCTATCTCGTGACTCCTGCAACTCCTCTCAAAAATTTTACTTCCGCAGCTTGGACCCTTGAGTGCTCGTTCAACGTCCAGATCTGGTTACCATGAGTAAGCGTGGGGCGATACACTGATTTGTACACCGCCAACTTTGACTCGATACTTAGCTCTGCTTATTGTTATTACTATTATTATTATTATTATTATTTTGTCTATTTTATTTATTTATTATGTTGAAGTTTAAGTTGTAGAACTCCATTTTAATTTAAAAATACGATCTAGTTATTATAAAAAGTTATTACTAATAAAAGTGATTAATGTTATGTGTGACAGCTGTTTCGCCTTCCGAAGGTATTATCGAAGTGTGGTGAAGCCACTTACGAACGATCTATTTATATTATTTATTAGGTACTGCTGAAAACCAGCTCACTTTGGGCTCCGGAATGTATAGCTGAGCAGCAGTGGCGTTTTAGGAGGTTGAAAAGTGGGGAGGCACAATCTTATTATTTAAAGTATTATTATGTTAAAAGATGACTAAAAAAAGGAAATATTATTTTACTGTCGTCGGCTCATAAAGCTGAGTGATACGTAACTCAAATCAATATTACTCAATAATATTATCTTTTTTTTAGTACTCAATTTTAAACGCATTTTTTCCTCATAGCACCAACCAGTACCTATCAAACACGTATATATAATTGTTTACTCTATAATATTTGTTATTCTCATCTTTTCACAAGTACTTAACTATTATACTATACTCAAATTATCTGGTATACGTAAACGATCACTCTATACTTTTTTTTCTTATCTCTTTGAACTTAACTATTATTCTATATTAATTATATACTTCAATGTTTTTCATACTAATTTTAAACGTTATAGCAACAGTTTTACATATTGGATTTCATTCAAACTACTTTCTAAACCTTCCCGGCACTAATAAGAACAAATTGCTATTTTCAGCGAAACCGGTTGAGAATTTTTCGAAAAAATCGAGGACCGACAGACAAACATTCATTTTCATATATGGAGATAATGTTATATGCTGTATAAATGTATCTACGTGATGTAATAAATAAAATAGTTTCTAATTCATAGTTTACCGTTATGTACTGTCTTTTTTTCCATTATGTAAACTACCAACTCTGTAACATTATCGTGTAAACAATGTTCATTGTTCAACCATCATTTCTTACAGCGCTTTCAGGAAATATTATTATGTAAAAATGTAATCGCAATATTATTTACAAAAGCATTGCTTATAAGAGAAACGTAGTATTTATTGTATTTTGAATGAAATGCCTTCAATTACAATAGTTAAAAATAAATAAGAATTCATAGGTATTTGAATTGTATCCTGTGGAAGGAACTATTGGCCCCGATACGTGTCGAGATATTAAAACAGTGGTTAAAACAAAGTGTTTTATTATTATTATTATTAATTATGTACGTTTGATAAATCGATTGTACCTAATTACGCTGTCTGACAGGAGAATTATTTCAGACCTAGTTGTATTATATAGAGTTATTAACCACCTAATTGACAGCCCTGCTATCCTCGCCACTATTAAATTACGTGTACCGCTGGAGAACACAAGAAAAATCATAACATTTTTCTGCAGCACAACAAACTCTCAGTCATTCTCATTAACCTAAGGATGCAAGATCTGGGCAACAAGTTTGGAGGTATTGTTGATATATTTGCTCCATTTATAAAGTAAAGCGTCATCTATACCAGCACTTTAATGAATCCTACAATTAATTATTATAGGTTGGATAATTATTTGTGTTATAATATTGTTTTTTTTTCTCTATTTTTTTGTTACTATTAAACGTTAAAAAAGGTTCGTTTATTATGTACTGTTTTAAAAATATGGGAGTATAATCAAATAATTAAATTATTTATACAAAATTGTGACTAGAATTTTGCTTTTAAAGTTTTTATTTTTCATGTTTTACTGATTTACGACATGCCACAAGAACTGTGTAAAGGTTGTACATCTCAGGTGACGTAACATAGCGATGTCTCACCATCCAACAACTGGAGGATATGTTAGTAAATTAATCAACACTAAATAAATTGACATACATACAATGTACCTGCATAGGAGGCAGTTAATTCATTATAATATTGTGGTCATGGGTGCGCAGAGGCGTAGCAATTGCAAGGACAAAGAAATTAGGTCCCGGACGTATTAATATATTATTTATGCACAGATACGAGTATAATAATAATAATAATTGGATGACTTGTATAGGACCGTTTTTGAGAAAAATTACCTCAAGGGCGCTGTACAAATACTACTTCCTAGGGTTTATCTTATTATGTACAAACAGATACAGAAACATACTTACCTGGCAGGTCACTCCAGTTTAAAACGTAATATTACAAAGTTTTAGCTTGAGAAGATATGATTTTACACGCACAGGATACAATATTAGAAAACACTGCACATTGCATGATATTGCAGTTACTGTTTAAATCCTATTTGTCATTGATATTATATTTATTAGAAGGTTATTGGCTAAAGAAGGGTAGGTATTTATTGGAAACATGATTTTATTTGGGATTTTCGATAATAATTATTTACACTTACACATATTTAGAGTAATTTACAATGTCGAGGATCATAAAAATTTTCAATTTTTTCTGTTAATGACTTTAGGTAGGTACTGACGGCTAGATTCGCTATGTTAATTAGGTATGCACTGAACCATTTATGGATATGACTTTCCAAAGAGATGAGTTTTGCTCTGAATTCTGCCGAGTCTTTAATCAATCTTAGATCGTATGGCAGTTTATTCCAGGTTTTAGGGCCTGACACGCTGAAAGCACGCTCACCAAACTTAGTATCTAGTGTGCGCTTTGGTTCCCTCAACCTTCCGATGGCCGATGACGTCGCTGATCTAAGAGTTGACTGTCATGAATTGGAATTTTCAGGGATGCATGGTTCCGATAGGTAAGCCGGAGTCATCCCATTGAGTGGTTTAAATACCACCCAGAAAACTTGAAGTGGATTCTTTCAGGGCATTTGAGCCGGTGAAGAGCATGTAACAATAAAGTTGATTTAGATCCAGTGACGTAGCGAGCGCAAGGACTTTCATACACAAAAATACGAATAACTTGTATAAGGTCTATCGTCACAATAAATTATAATGTTTTTTTCCTACCCTCCGTGTGAATGCTTCGCTACGCCACTAGTTCTGGGATGAAATCACATTACTCCATGACGAAACACTTGGGAAGACTGGGCCCACGAGATATTTTTTGCATCCTCGCAATTTACTCCCAAAGAGGTAATCATCAATGATGGACCTCCCACTCACTCGCCGAGGGGAATGGAATCCTCAGTCCAGTGGCGTGGGCAACTCCTTTTCTCGCGAACTTTCGTTCGAGGAGAAGAGGTGAATCGGGTTACTTAGTCACAATAAAATGGTGGGTACTGTCTTGTTCTACCAGGTACATGAAAAGCAATCAAATATAGCAGTTCAGGGTATAAAACATTGCATTAACAATCTTAAATAAACATGTTAAATCGCAAATAATTCTGCGCTCAGATAATTTTTAGAAAATTTAATTAATAAAGTAGATAATCGTAATCTATTCTAGGAATACCCATTCTAAAATTTACGTATTTTAGGAATTTAAGTTGGATTCTTTCAATAGAGTGTGAATGAACTTCATAATTCGGAGACCAAACTGTGGAATTGTATTCCATGTGACTCCCCACTAGTGACTTATACAATGTTTTTATAGTATTATAATCTTCCTCATTTAGTAATTTTCTAAATAACAGTAAACTTATTTCGTGGCACTATTTTAATTAAAATAAATATTAAAACTTTGTTTAAACCAGTTTATTGTCGTAATGAAACCGCTATGTTTAGTGAACAATGCTCACTTCTTCGGGGTTTATATAAAACTGAATTACAAATATACACTGATATATTATATTGTAGGAGTGGATTAAAAAGTTGTGGGGGGGGAGGAGAGGTAAATGAAGTTAGAGAACGTGGTTTACATGAATTTAATTTAATTTGCTAATAGTTAGTTAATCTTTCAAATTTGACTGGGTATTTTCAAATCTACAAACATTAATGCATTGCCTCAATAAAGATCTTAGATAGGGTGCCTGGATTGTCTGAATTCCAATGGTCGCCATTGAATACCTTACTGGCCGGTTGTAGGAGGCTCCTTCCTTTTCCTCTGCCAGTTCCAAGCCTCAGTGCCATACATCAGGGTTGCTATCGATATGAGATGTCGAATATTATAGAAAATGCCGAGGTAGGTAGTTGTACTGTTACAAGGTAACACTGTGAAAATTAATCAGTACCATATAGGTATCTCCTGTATTTTTTTATTATTTTTTATGTTAAGGTTTTAATGAAAAAATATATTTATAATAAAATGTATATATATGAGAGATACCTACATTGTATGACATTCTCATCAACCCATGATAGATATTACTCGTGCAACGACGACATATATATATGTATAACTTCCATAAAGATGTTTTATACCAATGTTTTATACCCATATGGTCTTGTTTTAACAAATAAGTCAATTAGTACTATGGCCAAAAATGTTCTCATTCTAAACACCCACGACATAATATTACGTAGCACGGATCAGAGCAAAACCCATGGGAATCCCCGTCCTTGCGAGCTGCCCTCTGGTGCCGCCAGCCTCCAATCAAACACCAGCCGCCGCCATGTGCAACCGACAGTCAGCCAACCCGCGGCCGCGGCCTACTCAGATAATCCTACAATTCTAATCATTAGACATAAACCAAATACCATCCGTGATCCGCTCCACTTCGGTCCATCAATTGGCGGACGGTGACGCCAGACGTCAGTACAATTAAGAGCCAGCACTGAAAAGTAACCCTAAACATCACTTTGCATGTTGCTAACTCAAGAAATTCAACACATGATTTTTCTGAAAATTCTATACATGTAGTTAGAAAAAAATATACGGTTTTAAAAGACGAGAATCTTCCAACAGTAATCTTTAAATTCTATGTAATTATATCCCAAAATGTCTGAAAACATGTGCAATTTGAAAACCAGTGAAAGCAGTTTTGAACGTTTTTTATGTGAAAGATTACAATTTTGAGAATTACTGTCTTTTGAAACCTTACATTTTTTTCTAATTATCCGTAAAGAATTTACATATAAATCATTTGTAGTACTTAAATTAGCAACCTACAAATGTTTGTATCCAACCTGTATATTTTTGGCAACTGACCGTTAATCGGTATATGCTTTTATAGTGATCCGAAGGTGATATAGTGATCCGAATATTCCATTGCATTTCTATTTTTGATGTAATATTGCATAAGGTTCACTGCCCGCAACCGGTGGAGCTATAGCATCCCCGTTTTGGGAGAAATTGTGAGGAAGAAGATAACAGGTTAGATGAAGTTAAAGCGAAAGAAGATGGACGGGAAACTCTGCGCTATTCATATTTAGGTAATTAATTTGCATATCTAGGTAATTAATATGCATATCTAGGTAATTAATATGCATATCTAGGTAATTAATATGCATATCTAGGTAATTAATTTGCATATCTAGGTAATTAATATCCATATCTAGGTAATTAATTTGCATATCTTGGTAATTAATATGCATATCTAGGTAATTAATATGCATATCTAGGTAATTAATATTCTTATCTACGTAATTAATATGCGTATCTAGGTAATTAATATGCATATCTAGGTAATTAATATGCATATCTAGGTAATTAATATTCATATCTAGGTAATTAATATGCTTATCTAGGTAATTAATATTCATATCTAGGTAATTAATATGCATATCTAGGTAATTAATATGCATATCTAGGTAATTAATATTCATATCTAGGTAATTAATATGCATATCTAGGTAATTAATATGCATATCTAGGTAATTAATATTCATATCTAGGTAATTAATATTCAGATCTAGGTAATTGATATTCATATCTAGGTAATTAATTTTCATATCTAGGTAATTAATATTCAGAGCTGAAACTATTTTATACAAAGCAACGTTTCGATTTCGATTGGTGCAAATATATATGTTTATTAAAAATGATCTCTGTATATAAAAAAGAATTTTTGTCTATCTGTCAACTGGTTTCAAAGATTACTATCGCAAAATCACTCAACAGAAACATTCATTTGAAAATTTTATTTGATTCCAAACATTTTTATTTTCCAAAATATATCTAAACAATAAAGTTTTTAAGTAGGTACCTACTCGTGTTTTACATTTTCAAAATATTCTAAACAAACAAACCTTCCTCTTTTGAATATGTAATCTGTGGCTAACCTGGGCGGTATATATATGGGCAACAACATGGCAGGTTCAATGTTTTTCATATTCATTTTAAAACGGTATAGCAACAGTTTTACATATTGGATTTCATTAAAACTACTCTCCAAACCCTCCCAGCACTAATAAGAACAAGCTGTGCTATTTTCAGCAAAACCGGTATAGTAATTTTAGAAAAAATCTAGGAAAAAAAAACATTCATTTTTATATATATAGATAGATAGATGTAATTAAATAAAACTTTTTTTGAAATCTACTACGTACGAAACAACCCATATAAATATTTAAAAAAATATTTTTTTTACCCCATCGAGTTTTGAGCCCGCGACCTCTGGGTCAAAACCGAATAGGTTTGTAGTTATCATGAAGGTCAATTACTGAGGAATGTAAATAGTAGTTTGTTATGCAAACAACTACTGTGATAATTAGCCTGCAGTGCTAGTTATGTCTTTAAAGGTACCTAATAAAGATGGATGGATACTGATGCCATATCGTCCCCTTCTAACCTTACGACACAGTGCATTGTGTTCTGGGTTTGAGTTCGAGCGGTGTGGGACTTGTATAATTCATCGACCCACAATATGTTTAGAACAATGTACTTCTTTTTAAATAATGATGCTTAGAATATGCATAAATAAATACCCACATCGTAGCAGAAATTAATTTGCCATGAAATATGATATGAAAACCGGTAATCGCATTAGACGTTAATTCATGACAGCACAAACTTAAGTCACATGAGGTTCATATTTTCGAACACCGAAATTACGAAACCCAAATTTTTTTATGACTAACTTCAACCGGTAATTCGGGATTCTGTCTCTCAGTGCTAGGGTTATTCAAAATGATACTCGATAGACTCGCCTACGTACCCCAATATTTATATTATAATAATAATAATCGGATGATTTTTATAGCACCGTTTGTATGAAAAATCACCTCAAGGGCGCTGTACAAATCTTACTCCCTATTCTTACATTATTCCTATATTACATCTATGTTTTTTTGGACAGGCAATCATTAAACATTATTTATAGACCATATAAAGAGGTGCAGTTAAATAATCAAAACTAAATACGTTGGGTCTAAGTTTTCATACATGTTAAATTGAAAAAAAAGAAAATAACTGTATTTATTCCTTACGATATATTGCAAGACGCTAATACAAATGACTGTTTTACATACAAGTGACTTAAATGACTCAAGTGATTGTTTCCATTATATTCAAGAATGTATTTAAGCTAAGACAATGAATTATTATCCATATTTTTAGGGTAAATAACACAGAATACTCTTAAAAGGGGACACTTTGAGTAGACCGTTGATAGATACTCTAGAAAAAAAAAAGAAAAAAAGAAATTTTGAACTGATCGCTTCGGCAAAACAAGGTACATAGTTTTACATTCAGGAGTTATGTGAAGTTTGGCGGCGGGGGAGGATGGGAGCTGGGGGACTGATCCATAGGGCCCTCAAATCTTCTTTTTCGTGTTGGTGACGCCCCTAGGCGGCGTGACGGGACGGTTGGTGTTGGTCTGCACGTACGCCAGGTGGTGCTTGTCAACCGGCTTCAGGATCTGGAAAGAGCACATCAGCGTGTCGTCCACTGAAATCATTGCACCTACATTATCGAATTCCCCACAGTAGTAAGGCGCCGGGAAGAAGGTGACCAGTTGCCTCTTGGCAAAGAACTCATACCCGTCCTCTACCACCTGATGCGCCCGGCATATCAGGTCAAAGTCGTGCTTGTTGAGGAACTTGGCCACAATCTCAATGCCGAAGGTGAAGGTCACTCCGTGGTCGTTCTCGCTCCCAGCCGGTGGTCCTTGTCGGGGTCGGACCACAGCAGGTCGCAGAGCAGCCCCTGGTCGGGCACGTCCGTGGACCGCATGATGCGCCGGATCTGCTCCGTGGACTGGAGGTCAGGACCTGGCGGCCGTGACAGCAGAAGATCTTCTCGTCAAATATTTTTACGTTATATGTGAATATTTTACATTGTCATTGAAAGAGGAGGTCCGAAAGTTTCAAATCCCACCGGTAAATCGCTCATAGTTGCGCGAACGACCGCTAGAGTGCTCGCGCCGCCAAGCAACCTTTCCGCGTCAGTTGTGAGTAAAATGGCTATTATGCAACACAAGGGTTTCGTTGGCATCACCAACTTGAGCAAACTTGATGTCTCTGTTAAGGAAAAAGTCCAGGCCGACCGCGTGTATCAGAGGAGAATGTCTCCGTTAAAGAAAAAGTCCAGGCCAACCGCGTGTATCAGAGGAGAATGTGCGAAATTGAGTCCATAATTTTGATTAACCTCTACGGATGGGCAGATGGACAAGAATTTCTGTTATTATATAGTTACGTGGGAATCAGTTTGAAAGCCATGTAATTGTGTACCTGCAAAGTACTTGGGCGATTTTTTTTTAAATACTATTTAGAGAAATAACTATCAGAGTTACTCCTCTTCTGTTGTCTTTCATCTTTTGTGCTATTAATTAGGTTAATTATATAATCTTGTCCTGTTTTGTCGTTTCGTTTTGTTTCGGTTGCTTTGCTCTGCCTAATCTGTTCTTAGCGTTTTGTCGTTTTGTTTTGTTTCGGTTGCTTTGCTCTGCCTAATCTGTTCTTAGTGTTTTGCATCACTGAGCCATTACTTTTTTTCGAATTTATGGGCATTTAAAGAAAACGTGGTGTTTTGGAACAACAGAGAAGGTCTGGCTTGCCGTTGCATTATATTATAATTTCAAAAATATTATGATATTATAACGAATAGTTAGTTATCTTATATGGTCAACGAACCCTTGAATACATTCTACCATTTATATATAACAAGTTGCCATACGAATTTAAAAACAATTGCTCTATGGCGAAATTCTCACTGATGATAAAGTGTTGGCTTTTGGAAAGTAACCTTGTGAGTTGATGGTAACAAATATGACGGCCTCCTTGGTTGTATAGCTCCTTGATATCTACTGTATTTACGCTATTTTTCTCTTTCCTACATTGTCTATTGAACAAATATGATGGTTTCCTTGATTTTATATCTACTTGATAGCTGCGGGTATCTTTAAAATTATCTAAGTGTTACTATTATATTAAGTCTATCCTCACTGTAACAAAACGGTACTGCTGTTTTTTTATTTATTTCTCAATTTGTTTAATACTTCCTGATATTTTGACATTTTTCCAATATTATTTAAATCGGTTTTATTTAATTGGATTGTATTTCTATAACAAATCTGTTATGCTGTTTTCGTATTAAAAAAAAATCCTACTTGTGTACATTGATCATAACATGCATGCACTTATATTGTTCTAATTTTCTAAACTTGTATGATGATTATTATTTATTTTTGTATTATATAATATTGTTGAATTAAACTCCTGTTGACAAGCTACTTGCAGTGGCTTAGCGGATACAAGTTTCCATTGTATGTAATTAATACTATACAATTAAAGAAATGGTCATAAAATGCGACAAAATACTTGATATAAAGAAGTTGGAAACTTTGGTAACTTGGTCACATCACGAGAAGCTGCAAATAACTAAAAATTGAAGTGAAGATTGATGGAAGACGTAATAGAAGAAGACAATACACCTCATCGACTGGTACGAGCGCGGTTCTGCTCACTTGTTCCGGTCTGAACCCTAAAAGAAAGATTTCCCTAAATTAGAAGTAGTAAATCTCGTCACTTTTATTATAGCTTCCGAGTGTCGAATCCGCAAACTCCGAACCCAGAGCTAAAGTTCTTACCGCTCACCGCGGTCAAACACCTGATTAGCATTAAGAAATCACATGTTACATAATAATTAACTCATTTGGCTCAATGACTTGCCTCAAATATTTCGGTAACGCAATCGCAGTGTTCCTCGTGAGCCACCTCCATTACGCAAGTTAACGCTTAAACAAAATAAGATATCCGTTTGTCGTTTCCGATTTCACAAGTTGTCTCAGTAATATGATAATAGCGCGTGAATCCTCCGCGGAACAGGCCGCGTCACGGCTACTATTGTTCCCAAGACTGAAACAACTTGTCTAGGTAGGTACTATTCCAATTATTCATAATGACAACAGGTCCTAGCGGCGGACCTTGAGGAACCCCAATGCTGACGACACTTTCGAAGACGTCATTATTATTGGAGTTGGGTATTGATCAGCGAGGTGGGGAGAAACTTTCCCAGTGGCATGGCGGTTTGAATCATAAAACGGCTCACATAACCTAGTAGTTTACGCATTTGACTATGAAGTTGGCCGTTGGGTTCGATTCCCGAGCGGTGTCAACTGGTATTCCGACATTTACATTTCAAATTCAAATTCAAATTTAAAAAATCTTTTTTGTACAAATAAAAATATGAAGTACAAAGGGTATATATAGCTCATAGGTAAATCCTATTTCTTACAATAAATCCACAAAATGTGTTTTCCATGATTCCAATATTGGTAAGATCCACTATATAATACTGTACGTTGAAATTAAATTACCCCACACCATTCAACCTCATACGTATTATCCACGTTCCAACATTCGTCGCCCTGTAAATTTGCAGAAGCTGAAGACAACACCCAAAAATGAAATGAATATTCGATGCGTCCCATTGTGTCCAGAACTACGATGCGTTGATTGCTCGGGTTTATTTTTCCTAGTCCACAACCCTCTCGAATGCATCCCCCAGTTAAGAATAAGCTAGCATCATAGGTGAGAAATGTTCATATAATATATCTAGAAAAAAGTATAATAATTAAGAGATGTTAAGAATAGTATTTATGTAGACTAGTAAGAATAGTATATCTCAATAACATATATTTACCCTTGTAGGTCTGCTGTCTGAACCGCCCGGGCAGCCACTGGTAAAGAGATTTATCAGACAATGAGAATATTATGTTAATTTAATAATATCGGTCAGACGTGTGTTGAATAAGGAACGAGGGGTGTGATGGATGTGAAAGAAGAGAAGACGACATCACAAGATGGCCCTTAAGGTCCTTAAGGGACGCCCAATGATTAATGACATCTCAGTTACAAAGAGAAAAAACTAAATAGGAAAGTTTTGTCGATTCCTATATCGAATACATTGATAAAAGCTTGCTGCAATAATCGCATTTAGTATTATCACAAAAACTAAATAGGAAAGTTTTGTCGATGCCTATATCGAATACATTGATAAAAGCTTGCTGCAATAATCGCATTTCTATCATCACAAAAACTAAATAGGAAAGTTTTGTCGATGCCTATATCGAATACATTGATAAAAGCTTGCTGCAATAATCGCATTTCTATCATCACAAAAACTAAATAGGAAAGTTTTGTCGATGCCTATATCGAATACATTGATAAAAGCTTGCTGCAATAATCGCATTTCTATCATCACAAAAACTAAATAGGAAAGTTTTGTCGATGCCTATATCGAATACATTGATAAAAGCTTGCTGCAATAATCGCATTTAGTATCATCACAAAAACTAAATAGGAAAGTTTTGTCGATGCCTATATCGAATACATTGATAAAAGCTTGCTGCAATAATCGCATTTCTATCATCACAAAAACTAAATAGGAAAGTTTTGTCGATGCCTATATCGAATACATTGATAAAAGCTTGCTGCAATAATCGCATTTCTATCATCACAAAAACTAAATAGAAAAGTTTTGTCGATGCCTATATCGAATACATTGATAAAAGCTTGCTGCAATAATCGCATTTCTATCATCACAAAAACTAAATAGGAAAGTTTTGTCGATGCCTATATCGAATACATTGATAAAAGCTTGCTGCAATAATCGCATTTCTATCATCACAAAAAATGTGTTTATATAATAATAATAAATTTATATTGTCATTTCTTCAAAAGATTGGTATTCACTTTGTTACGTTATAAATTTATTAAAAGTTACTTTGTAATCTCCACTTTATTAAAATATACGAGTACATATCAACTTGTATCGAAAGCGATGCTTTCTTAATCAGGAATATTAAAAAATAATAATGTCATTTATAGACAAACGATAAACATAGACCACAATAATGTAACAATAGACAAATTATAAACATAAACTAAAATTGATTAAAGTGGGTAATTAATTAAACAAAAATGTTAATAACAAAATTGTTATAAAACATAGAATAAAAAAATTATGTTAGAAATAAAAAAAAAATAAAACTTTTATTATTACTATAAAATAATAATTATACATATCAACATAAGTTGAAGTGATATGTATATATCATGGGGATGTAAATTAATTTATAACGATTGCAACTATTTTTATTACGGAATCCCAAATACGAGTACATGCTATTGACATATCGAATCCCAAATACATGCTATTGACATATGGGATGTATTTGGGATTCCAGACGGGCGATGCATATTCCAGTGTACTTCTGACTAGTGAAAAATAAAGCATTATTAGCGTACGCGGGTTTTTAAATTATTTACTTAATCGTAGTACAAATCCAAACATTTTATATGACCTATCAGCGATTGATTCGATGTGCGTTTTAAATGTAAGTTTACTGTCAGATATATGCATTTTAAATGTAAGTTTACCGTCAGATATATGCATTTTAAGTGTAAGTTAACTATGAGATATCGTTTTTTGAGATGACAGATTAATCGTGGACTAAATAGGGAAACTTAATTATATGCTTGTTTCTAGTAAATGACATAGTGTGCCGTTTAGAAACGTTGAGATCCAGGCAGTTAACATCGCAATAATTGCGGATATTAATAAGAAAACATTTGATCGATTTTGCGCTTCTATTTCGTTATTAATCCATCGCATTGAAGATTATCTGGCTCAACATATTATTTCCAGTTTGCTCCAATACTTGAACCTGGGGTGTGACAGGATTCCATGACAAGAACATCTTTGGAGTTGTTAATCGTATTCCTCATTCCTGCCACCCTGGTTCTTATTGTCTGCAAACCCGGGAATTCACAGTTCCACGAACACACCGCAATGTCTTGAAAGTCCAAACGCATTATTGTATCGCACTCGAAGCCCTTCCATGGTTCTCTTTTTGATGGTGGTATACAAGGTGATACATAAAGCTAAGAAGAGCATCCTTTTTACCTGTGAGCCGAAATACTTTGCAGGTTTGATTTTATGCTCATTGCTCGCCTCTCCGTATCAATGTCATCATCATCCGAACATAATAAACCGATCCTGTTCGATTATAAATTAAAAAGTATTTACTGTCAGATTTATTAATGACCTTGGTGTCACCTTTTTCTTTTCGTGACCACATCAATAATGTCACCAATAAATCAATAAAACTTCCTGGCTTCATCTATAGAATTGCCCGTGACATTAAGAATATAAATACCCTAAAAATTCTCTACTGGTCACTAGTTCGCTCTCATCTTGAATATGCCAGTATCGTTTGGTCTCCTTTCTATGCTGTTCATGTTCATCATATTGAATCTGTATAAAATCGCTTCTTACATGGAATTGCATGGAGGATAGGGCAAGAAAGACGATTACTCCTATGTTGAAATTGAACAAACCATAAACATTTCTACATTAGAAAAACGTGGGAAAGACTTTGATCTTATTTGCATTTTTAAAATAATTAATTGTATTACTAACTCACCTTCTTTGTTGCAACTCATTCAGTTCAACATTCGTTGCCGTAGACTCAAAAACAATACATTGTTTTTCCTCAATAAATACTACTATTTATGAATACCATTCAACACTGTCCAGAATGTCGAGATTTGTTAACTCAAGCCAGGACCTTGAGCATTTTGGTACCAGTCTGAATGATTTTTGTAGGGCTTTAAAAATTAGAACTCGAAGATTATAATTTAGAATGTTTTAAATCATGGACTCTACTTAAACTATGCTCGGGCTTTGAGTTAAATGTTCTCTCAAATGGTATATTTTTTCCTCTTTTTGTCATTGCTTCAATCCTGTATTATGTATGTGCTGTTATTTTTCTGGAACTGTTGTTTATTTCATTTCGTGTTATGTATTTTGTGTAATTGGACATTGGTCCGTAAATAAAAAAATCATCCGTTAGCTTACTTGTAATGATGTGCCGTAAATCTGTGGTTAGTTCTACAATTTTAAGGAGTTCGCCATTCAAAAAAGCTAGCGGAATATAAATAAAAAACTTAATCATTTCAACAAAATAAAATATGAAAAATGCGCACTGACTCATGGAACTAAGATACTGAATAGACAGAGTATCTGATTTATAAATGCCGCAATGAAGGAAATAACCATATAATCATTTCCAGATAATGTCAGACAGTATTTAAAAGGAAAATCGCTCGATCAAATCAGCAAATAATGAGCAAATATATAGAAACCGATTCTTCAAAACAATGAAACTTTAAAAACCTGGTTTTGGTGGAAGAACTGCTTCCCCTCTAGCTTCATTTGTGTTTCGGTAATTTATTTATTTAATTGTTTTAAAAGAACAAACAGCTTTTAATAGAAATATATATACATGGTAAGTTAAAGAAAAGATAAGCCAACGATGTTTACAGTAGTATAAATGGTTAAATACTGGTATTTTATTTATGAAATTAACAAGAGAAAACTAAAAAAAAAACTAAAAAGGGGGGAAGAGGAAGATGGGATCGGGACAGCATATATTTTATACTCGTGCATCAATTTGTGGTCGTACGCATTCCTTACGGTCGATATTAAATTGTGTGTTATTTTGGGAACAAATACGGGGAATTGGAGAATTTATTCTATGATTGAAAAAAATAAGTTTGTCGGGTTGGTCTTTTTTTTACATTAACTCCACACAGGAGGCTCTGAGGGAAATAATTTCCATCAAGGCCTGTATCATCTTTGGGGATGCTGTGTGGGAGGTGTTTTAGAGGATAGGAAGGAGTGAACTCGGGTATTGAAGGTCATTCCACAGCCGAGCTGTTGAATACATGAACGAGTCGTAGAAACAACCCGTTCTCGTGTGACAAATGTCAACCGTGCGCAAATGTTGGGCACGCGTTCGGCGTGTTTCCCGACTATGTACCGGTGTCTATGGGATCAATGACGCTAGTTCCTCAAAGTCTTCCATTAAAAGGCCGCTAGAACAAGGACAGCATTCCCACCTGACGTCTGTGCTTCAAAGATTGCAATCTGTTTGTTAAGATAGCAAACCTATCAAACGGACCGCCCGTTTCTGCACAGTCAAGGGTTTTTTTTCAAACATTTTGGGACTCCCGACCAGAGGTGGCTGCCAAATTCTACAGTGGGGCGCCCTTGACGGTATATGGATTTTTATACAATTGATGAGTTCTGGCGAGTCCAGGTCATGTGTCCAGTCATTCATAATTTTAAACAATAAGATTTGATCAAATATTAGTATAGTTTCTCCAAAACATTGGTATTCACTTTGTGGCATCATTATTAAGGCATCGCTTTCGAAACATGTTGATATGTGTATATTAATAAAGTGGTGAATACAAAGTAATTTTTAATACATTTATTAATATTAATGTGTTGTTGAGAGTATGTACTCGTAAATGGAGTATTTGCCATTTTTACTCGTAGGTGTAGTATTTTGTTCAGGTTTCCATCAGAGCTGATGTAATTTTTACTCGTAGGTGTAGTATTTTGTTCAGGTTTCCATCAGAGCTGATGTAATTTTTACTCGTAGGTGTAGTATTTTGTTCAGGTTTCCATCAGAGCTGATGTAATTTTTACTCGTAGGTGTAGTATTTTGTTCAGCTGATGTAATTTTACTCGTAGGTGTTGTATTTTGTTCAGGTTTCCATCAGAGCTGGTGTAATTTTTACTCGTAGGTGTAGTATTTTGTTCAGGTTTCCATCAGAGCTTATGTAATTTTTGGGAATGTTGAGTTTTACAGAAAACCAGAAGTAATCTCGCGTCTTTAATTGCCCAAGCTTTCTGTTTATTAATGTTTTTGTGTTTAATTTGTGGAACTCCATTTTTTTTTTAAATTGAATATAATTGATATTTAAGAATGTTATTATTAAGTTCTGCGAGTATTTATAATTTTTATTATTGTGACAGCTGTTTCAATAATACAAACAGCTGTCAAAATAATAAAATCTAAAAATTCTTGCAGATCGTAATAACAACATTATTAAATTAAATTTAAAAAAAAATAAAAATAATAATAAGCTTTCTTTTTCTACATTAATTTGAGTTTCCCGTAAAATAAAATATTTTGTAATAATATAACACGTTTATTAGTTAATCACGCATAGAAGAAATGCACACAGTTTGATTTCTTATAAATTTTTACATTTTTAGTATTATTGTGAGAATATGAGCTAGATTATATATTTTCAAAATAGAATTCTCCTGTAAAGGTCTACCACACTCATAGTTTGGTGTCATTAATTCTGTTATGGTATATACCTAAATATTAATTACTCTTTTTTTTTTTTTCTAATAATATGATGAAATTGCAATAAAGAAACATTCACGGCCGCTTTCATCAATCAAAACTGAGCGAACCCTAGGCTTTTAGTAACGTTTTTAAAGTTAAGTAACATAAGATGCTTTTGTGTAATTAAACTACTTTAACTTACAAAACACCACACTGACTACACTCACTGGTTAATCTGTACAAATCGTTTTTTTTTTAACTACGCTCTGTCGCGTT
>JAHDVE020005317.1:0-26864 GCA_022606495.2 Halesus radiatus | reverse complement strand
TGATGTCTAGAATTAATATATCCTTATTTAAAAAAATATATATATATATTTCCAACTATATAAATAAGCATATGAAAATACAAGATATGGAGTAGATAGAAAAAAGGTTTGCAGAATAAAAGTTTAAAATACAAAATGGTATATTATTTATGTAAACTATTTGAACTTTTAGTGTTTTTTCTTAGTCCTCCTCACTAGGGGGTCCAGTGATGAGGCGGACTAGATTTATTTGATTTGATGTCATCTAATTAGGTACGTCTTCTATGTCGTTTTTATACCTATTCAATTTAGTTTCTAGATCTTTTCCAACTTTTATCTCTCCCATCCCTCTCCATTCCGTCTCACAGCATACTCCAATTGGGGTTGGTTTAGTCTCACTGGCTACGAGGAGTCGGTACTCTAGTGCGAATACAAATTTTCTATGCATAATCCAAGATTGCAACAAATTTGTTAAATTGTTTTATTTTAATTACATTGTAAATCTTTTTTCACTCTCTCTTCAATCATATTTTTAAAAAAAAGCATATTAAATCACGCCATCAAATTAAAAAAAAATAGTTTTGTAAAGTAAATACTCGCACAAAACTCATTGGCATATCTGTATAGATATTTTACCAGACTTTTAAACAAAGGGCGTTATCTTCTGAAGTCCCTCAAACTGTGATGATAGTATTCATCAGAAACTTTCCTGCCGGCTTTTATTCAATGACTGCTAATCAATGTCTTAACTTTAGACGTTGTCAAACTTCCCACAGAGCCTTCCGTCTCCTTCGAAGTCTCTCCTCCCCCACCCGGCTGGGGTGCGGCAGGAGGTGGGGGCTGTTCATGGGAAGCGATATAATTAATTAAAATCCTCGAGACATCTTGTTAAGCGATGATTCATTAAACACATTCTTTATTAACTCGGAGCAGGGCGAGCTTGAAATGGCTAATTCGAGCTTTCAAATTCAAATCAATGACTCACTTTACTTTTGGATGAATTTATGATTTCTTCGTGAGATGTGCGGAATAATATATTAATGAGTAATCAGTATCCGATTATAAATCCAGATTTTTCTGCATGCTAAATACAGCATAGTAATATGTGCCATTCTATTTGTCAAACCTACCCCTTTCCGGTCTCCCCCCCCTCCACACTCCCAATTAGCCTCATGAAATGCCACAATTGGGAACTCTATTGCGGAAAAAAAAAGAAAAGAATCTTAGCGTCCTTTTATTTCTTTTCTTATTGAACAATTATTGTAATATGTACAAAAAATAAGTTTTTTTTAAATATAATTTGATAATCCCTTCAGAAAGGTAGACAGTTGTCACGCGTAATAATATAATAATAATTACCCGATTGAACTTTTAAATAAATAAACCGTTTTTTTAACTAAATAATTATAATTTCTTTAGAAGATGTAAGTGATTACTTCTTCTTCAATGATTAAATATTACAATGATATTTATAAGCTTCAATAAGATATTAAAATAAATTGAATATTTTTTCTAGACTTGTCAAAATAGTCAATAGATGTCGCATTTAAATAAAAATAGGATGGGTGTATCAGAGACACTATCTAGATTGCAATTATATCCGGGTACTTTGTAATCATAATAAAGACATCAGTCAATAATATGGGATTTAATGGAGGGTAATATTGACAAGTCTTGAATTTGATATCGACGAATATGGCGTAAAGTGAACTGGTTTCGTTAGCTCAGTTGGTAGAGTGGTTGTCCCGGTAAGACAAAGGTTGTGGGATCGATTCCCAGATGCGACTGTTTCCCTTTTAGGATTTGTTAATATTATCTTCTTCAATGATTAAAATTTGTCCCCCAAAACTGGGTTCAAATTATAAATAAACATAATAATAAAGTTACAACAAAATATTATAAAAACTGTATTTGAATGAAATAATATTCGTATTCAGAACGTTCAAGAACTTAAAATACAATAAGAATCTACTTTGAACACTTACCCTCAAAAAGGATCTACTTTAAAAAACCCTTAAAATGGAATGTTCTATTCAATTCAACATTGTTCCCTCCGGAATGTATTCAGCTAGGGAGGCGTACTAAGGAGAAAGGTAAATTTGCCTGAGATGGTATCTTGAGACATTTTAAAGTGATTCAAGATTTGTGATGCGACGGGACTCGGGCCCTGTGCGGGGTGGAGGTCTGAAAGGATAGTGCAACGAATAGATTTTCAAAAGCTTGTTTAAGACCTGTTTAAATAATCCGCAATCATTCTCCTCTAAGGGCAATGCCTCGTGGATTAGCTAATTCTTGTTCGTCGGGTAATTTTAATAATTGTAAAGTCTGTCTGTAGGAAAAATGTTTGATGTTTTATTATTATGAATCACAATACGATTCTGTTTCATATTCCTATAAAGTGCAAGTTCAACAAAGACATAGTTACCCAAAAGATTTTAAGATCGTTCGCCAATTATTTTATGTCACAGAGGAATTACTGTTTAGAAATCAATGATCATTTGGAGATTATGTGTACTTGAACATAATTGTTTGGATTGATTCCTGTAAGTTGCATTTATTTATATTTAAAATTACTCAAATCAAAGCAGTGTGTGCTAGGTTAATGAAGTGACTCACCGATGTTTCAGGACTTGATTTATTGTATAACTATTATAAAAACATATGATTTAATTGCTCAATATAAATTGTATTTCGAGATAAGTATATGATTTAAATACTGAATAAAGAGAAATAATTTAATCTAGCCGAAGAACATGAAGAGAATGAATTTATTACTAAATCGGTGACTAAATAGGATATAGGATATGTAAATAGTAATACTATCGCTGTGATTCACTTGTTTGATGACAGTCGAAATAGGAATTATTAGTGGCCAGTTCAGCAGGTAGCTACAGAAGCATCTCCTTTTCAGAAATTTTGTTACGATGATGGGATGGTGATCGGGGAATAATTAATGTGTAAGAGAAAGGACTGGAAGTACCTGGCTATTCAGATCTTGTCTAGAAATATAGTTAAAGGTATTTCAAGCAGCAATGTTTATGGTTTCTCAACGGGGTGGCTGGATTTTAATACTGGATGAATTAAAATTATACAATTATTGCCAAAACATGGATTTTAACCTGCGACCTCTGGGTTCAAAACAAAATAAATCGTCATTTATATCACATAATTTATGTAGATATTTACTATGTTTTACCTATTTTTTTTCGTGTGATTTTATGGTGAAATGTTTTTCTGTTAAATTCCAGCCAAATTTTTCTTCAGAAATAATTTTCACAAGCCATTTTATTTGCTAAATCAATCTGCAAGGTAATAAATAATGGGTATTCTGTCTGAGCGAATATTATAATTGCTGGTGAAAAGCTCCCAAAGCCGTTTCAGAGAATTAACGAGAGAGAACAGAAGGAAAAGGTTCCTGGAGCAAGATGTAACGACTATAAAATGCGATGCGAGATTTGAAGCCGCGACAATACTGGGCGGATTAGCAGATAGAAATTGCCGAGGATGGATATCTTGGGCGAGAATTATTATTATGCTCGTAGGGTGGGATTCTGTGGGGTGGGGGCCGCGAGGAGTGGATCAGACGAATTTTAATACAAAAACTTAAAAAATATAACGGTTTTGATATAATCGATTTTATAATAACACAAGTATGAATCGGCATACTTTTTAAAAATGCTATAAAGACGTTAAAAGTAGGACAAAAAAACTAGCACGAAAATCTAATCTTACCTAACCTAATAAATCTTTTTTTTTTTTAAATAAACACTTTTTTTTCTTTTTTTTAATGCCGATTAGGTTTTCGAGAGAGTTTTTTTGTCGCACTTTTAATGACTTTATATAACTTTTAAAAAGTGTGTCGATTCATACGTGTGTTGATTTATCCAGTCACTGATATATTTATATTATTACTCGTTGGCTGTTTCATCTTCCATAGGCGTTTTGTCACTATTGAAAGACGAATATCTCGCTATTTTTTTGGTTCAGACGATGGTTTGATTCGCGATCTTTAACATCATGAAAAATCATGTTTTTCAGTTTAAAAATTTGGTCACCTAGAAGTATTTCAGAATCATAAAATATTGCAAGTAAGACCCTAAGTTTTGCCTATAATTTTGCATATTTTAGATTTTTAACGTCCATAAAAAATAATGTGTTAAACCTGCAAAAATGCCAAAATGCGCGAAATTTCCTACTTACAAACCATTTTTCTGATTCTATTTTTTTGTAAAATGTTGCAAATAAAGTTCTCGAAGGTGTAACAGGAAAGTATTACAAAATTTGTTCCCAAACTTCCCAAAATAAAATAAAACACGCTATTCGGACCCTAAAAATTATTCTATTGTGAAGAGTGCAACCTTTCCTTGCCGGTGGTGTCAACTGAGTTAACATGTCTGTAATTACACAGAGTTAAGTATTCTTCAGCAATATATTTATGTGTTGGATAAATGAATTATAACATATAAGCATCTATCGACCCCAACAGAAAAAATATTTTGTTGACAAATCGGGAAAGAAATTGTTAATTTTGCTAGAATTTGTCTGCCGGTAGTAATCGACGTATCATACGTTTTATGCGTGACCGATGTGATTTCCCCGTTTTCAGCACTCATACGCAATATTTTACTTACGTATGTTTGCATATTTGAACTATCAATAAAATGATTTACTTAAGTAATAAATGTAACCTATTCATTTTTATGATTTATTAAAATATTTTTTTCACTTTTTATTCTAGCTTGAAAACCAGAGCCGTGATAGGCTGAAACCGGTTAGGTAAAAAAATAAAAAAGGTAAAAAGTTTAAAATTTCTAATAATAAATCATTTTAATGGAATTCTACCACAAATTGTAACCATCAAAAATAAAAAATAAATCGCAAAACTCTAAATATGTTAACTGTACACTGAGCTGATTTTCTAGCACCGTAAGGGAAGGGTTAAAAAATGCGGCATTTGCGTTAGGTGGTGAATATTGTATGCAAAAAAAATTGACTGGAGTTCCTCATTGCTCTGTACCTACCTTTGAATTTAATATATTCCTGAATCCGTCTCTTAAAATGGCAGAATGGTGGGGAGTATTATGACAGGGGTAATACCGCGGGGTTGGTACCTCTAAAGGTGGTGTGGGTGGTGAAGTGGTGTGAGCTGGCAGGGGTGTGGGAGTGGTGGCTGTAATGCGTGTGATCTGTGTTGGTGGGTATTCCGCTCAATGATCATGTTTTACAAGAACGCGATCGGATAAGAGATACGTTATATCTTTGTCAAATATTCGTAGCAAACTTCTCTGTTTTCAGCTACCGGATACAAAATTATCGATTTTACAAATTAACCAATTGCCACTCTTGTTTTAATCATTATCAACGTAGAGACCTGTTCAGTGCCAAGAATGAGATCATTGTATAGCATTATCATAGTTCATTTTAATATTTTTCTTTGTTTTGAACCATTAGTTCAATTTAGTATGTGATTGCACATTTATGGTAGATTTTACTCAGTGTGAACGCAACCAAATAATAGACAACTTACCTCAATTTACTCTAACCTTTCCATGCTTTTCAAATGTCAAAAATATAAAGTGCATCAACTGCATTACTCTTTCTTCTTTCAACACCAAATTCTCAGTAAACAACAGCCTCCAATAACTTATTGTAGAGATATTCAAGCCTCTCTAGATCATTGTATTATTCATCACAAATATAATATCAGTGTTAAACAATTAGTGTGTTTAATCGAAGACCGGTCAGTGGCTGAGTTGGCATCGCGATTGGGTCTCACCCAGGCGTCGTGAGTTCAATTCCTCCGCTAGCTAAGTCCTCCATTACAACACAAGCAACATCTTCCGCTTACTGTGATATTAGTAGGAGATTTTCAAATATTCCCAGGTTGTTCGTAACCTGGGAATATTTGTCTTTCTTTAAAAAAAAAATCTACCAAGTAACAATAATCCATCCGCGTCAAGAACTTCTCGATACAACTCGATCCATCCAGTCAGAGACTTACAACTTTGGGCTGATGGAGGAAATCCTGGCGCACACAATAACTTTTCTGATTGAAAATATCGGTGACTATACTTCACTGCAAAAAAGGGTTAACAATTTCCACACCTCGAGTGACTGGGGAGATATAAGAATGGGACTGAGGGAACTAAACAGTGACTGGGGAGATATAAAAATGGGACTGAGGGAACTAAACAGTGACTGGGGAGATATAAGAATGGGACTGAGGGAACTAAACAGTGACTGGGGAGATATAAGAATGGGACTGAGGGAACTAAACAGTGACTGGGGAGATTTAAAAATCGGACTGAGGGAACTAAACAGTGACTGGGGAGATATAAGAATGGGACTGAGGGAACTAAACAGGAAATTGTTAGAGGAAGATTGATACAATCAACTATTAATTGTAAATATTTTATTTAAGTTTTATTTATTTATTTATTAAATGTAAATCAGATTTAATGGTGTGAAGTGTTAGTGTTAAATTGCAGTTTGAAAATGGCATTGAACTCAGAAACAGCTATCACAATACTATTTTTAAACTGCAATTTTAAAATGGCCTTGTACCGAAAAATCGGTAACAATAATAATATTTTAAAAATACTTGCAGAACTTAATAATAATAATATTAAATTAGATTTACGTAATTTTTTTTTTTAATTAATGGAGTTCTACGAATTAAATACAAAAATAATTAATAATTGTTAGTATACTATGTGGTTTTCGGCTAGACTTAATAGTTCTTGGTATCCGGCACTTGACGGCTAGACAAAAAAATCAATTTCGTAAATCACATTAAGTTAACAAAAATAATTGATATTATATTGAAATACCGGTCCTAAGAGGGTTAAAGCGCGCAACACGGTATCACTTCTACACACATAAATAAACACTACACCACAATCTATACATCTGCCCCGATGATGGACACTGTAACGCTGCTCGAAACGTTAGCTAAAGGAGGAGAAAACACAACACGGCACAATATCCCAAAATATTTTTAAATAATACACAATACGTACATTTTGCTATTTTTCTAAAAACAAATTTAACAAATATATTTTTTTTTTATTATGTTAAATTTGTTGGACTCGGTTTATTTTAAACTGTTAAAAATCTAGCTTCTGTATCGTTTTCCGACAACTGTTAAGGATCAGCACTCAAAAATGACCCCAAACATCAGTTTTAAGGTTGCTAACTCAAGGTAATTCTATGAAATACATCCCAAAATGTCTGAAAATAGGTGCAGTTTGAAAACCAGTGAGAGCAATTTTGAACGTTTTACCTAAAATTCTAGTACATATTTAATATAGAATTTAAAATATCACAGTTTCAGGATTACTGTACATGAAACCTTATGCGTTTTCCTAATTGCCCGTATAGAAATAACAGATAAATCATTCGTAGTATTTCTTGAGTTAACCTGCAAAATGGGTATTTTTGAAATATTACTGCAAGCTGTGTTTATTATCCCACCACAAATATAATACGCATAAAAATAGCTTTGCAAGAGGAGTCTAGAAATCTTTGATGTAAATGCAAAAACCGATTTTTATTTGTTTTGTTAATAATTTTGTAAGAAAAAAAGAAAGTTAATCGGGGAAAAATGTGACAACCAATCTTACCTCTAAAGCAATATTTTTTTAAGCTTGTTTTTATATGCGTTCATAATTTTCTAATGAAAAAATATTTTGTGGTTTGGGCTTATATTTTTCATAACGTAATTAATAATTATATTTTTAATCTAATCAGGAGAAACTATAAGAATAACTTCAATTTATCCAAAGCATATTTTTGGTTATCATAATGTAAACAGATTCGCATTAACCCAACTAACTAACCCCAACCTAACCCAACCTTCTTAACCCCAACTGACTAACCCAACTGACTGGCTAACCACAACCCCAACTAACTTCAGCCCCAGCCCCAACTAACTAACCCAACCCATTTAACTTATTTAACTAGCTTAACTAACCCCTTGTGGGCAATAGATTAGTACAGATATTTGGAGTTTATGAATGGTGTACTCGTTCAAATATTGATTTTTTTTTTTATATTTTTTTTTTTTAAAATATTATAGAGGTAAAATAGACATTGACTTTAATGATGTATATTTTTTAGAAAAACTGATAACCAATATTTTTGATAAAAAAATATATCCTATAATATAATAAAATCTATCGGTAATTATAATAGTATAACAATTTAAAAAAAAATATATTCGTTTCATTGAATAATAAGTAATACTAGAATTAGTTTCATAAAAAATAAAAAAGTAACGTTTTTAAAAATCAATCAGCTTTTTAATTATTATTAAAAGGCAAGCAGTAATAAGTCATCTTAAAAAAAAGAAATCTACCGACTTTACTGTTTTTTTTGGTTGATTTCCTTTTTTTTTCCTTTTGTTTTAAAAAAATCAAAAATTTGCTTTTGATTCTCCCAAGAAGTAATTTAATGCATCATCCCGATTCATTGGTTTGGTAGCATCAAAATGCGCAAAGTAAGGTGTACTAATTTGCATACTCACATTAAGCATGAACCCGCCAGAATTCTCCAAGGTTTGCGAATAAGGCAGGAGATGCTGATGCTGATTATTATGTGTAACACTATTATTGTTATTATTATTACTATTACTATTATTATTTGGTTAGATTGGCACGGTAGGGATGCGCAGTTGATTACGACGCTGGCTGTTAGAATGAGAGAGAGACGAAGACAACGATGATGATGAAGAATTGTAGATCATCGAAGAAGTCGTTGGTAGATTATTTTTATGTTCGCCCAAGGGGAGGACGTCTGTATTCGAAATTATGTTCTGCAATGGGATGGATGGCGATGGGGCCGAGATGAGTTGCCTAGGATCGAGGCTAAAAACTGGCTTCAGAAGACTTGCCACTGGCGACGAAGGATTAGAGTTCCCACCGTGTCTGACAGGGGTATACTCACCGGACTCGTCATCATTCATCTTATTGACCCTTCTTCTTTTGGATTTCTTTTTTTTGTAACTTTTATTGATCTCACTTATAATTTGGACAAGTTTTCTGAGTCTGTCGCTTTCGATTGGGTTCTATTCCCTCTCATATGAATAATAGACTAACTATTCAATGACTTCTGTAAAGGCATAAATAAATTAAAAGTTTAATTGAAATTAATAACAATAAAATAAATAAAATAAATGAACCAAAAGTAAGTTAACTATTTTTTTTTAAATTCTACCTTGACATTTATTGAGCAATTCTTCACTGAATTCAGCCTTAATATCAGTGTTTTCAGCGATAAATAAAATCTTAGACAGGATTGTAGGCGGGAACGGTCTGGCTTCGGCTCTTTTGTAATTCTTTTGAATAAAACGATTGACCCGCCTCATCGCCTTCCTCAAAGCGGAATAGAAACGATTTTTCACGCAATTATCAGTGCGGCCGGGAATCGATTTCGAAATGATCGACCATTTGTTTCCGAGTCGTGAGTGCATTTAAAATAGGACTGCTTCTTCCTCTAGGTCCCAATCCTCGTCTTTGATCTCAGGGTTCAGATTATTGGTCCACCTTTCTCGACATTGCTTTCCGCTCCTGCCGTGAATACTATAGTTGATCTCTAGTTTTCGGGCAATCACCCCCCATCGCAAGGGTTTTGACTATTCAACAAGTTGTTTAAGTATTTCGTCTTCCTAAAATATGGTTAAAAAACACGAAAAATTGAAGAATAACAGTTATTTTTTAAAATATTGTATACATTTGGAGTCCAAGTTTTAATCGTTTTGCTCATAGTTTTTGTTTTTTGAAACTTCCGGATCGTTAATTTATTTTTTGTCCTAGTTTCTGTTTCTGTTTTTAATTGTCCTTTTCGATGAAATTATTAATGTTGTTTGTTTTTTATGGTTAATTTCTTAAATATATTAATCATTATGAAGAAGTTAAGCAAAATATAAAAACCTTAAATAGTATATTTTTTATTATCATTACTATTTATTATCATCAATCATTATATTGATTCTTTAAAGATATGTATATGTTCTAAAATTTTTAAAAATATATATCTATTTTTGAGAAATATATCTATCCTGAATAACAAAGAGTTGATTCTTTGCTTCGCAATCATGAAGGTTGTATGGATCTTTCTATCAGAGAGGGAGTTATATAAAAACTATATTGAAAATCAATAGTACAAACCTAAAATATTTTTGTTGTACAAACCATAGGATTAAAAAATATCAATATTTATCATAATATTTTTATACAAAAATGTATAAATAAATAAAAGAAATTATCGTTACGACTAGCCATCGAGGCTTTTTTGGATAAGGTTTGGATGTTCGGTAACAGCAATACATGTGAACAAAGATTTTATGTCAACTTTCATAAAGCATCACACGACATGGACTACAACATTTTTTTAAAGTAATAAGATAAAACCCATTGTTGTTGGTCGATAATAACTTTTGTCTGATATATTTTAAATATGCTTTTAAACAAATTAGAAACGATCTAGTTCTTATATATTTGTTTATGTTTAAAAAAATATTTATCACTGGACTTTAGCAATTCAATGTTATTCTAACTACAGAAAAAAAACATTATGGCTATTCAGTTAAAAAGCAAAATAAGGATACTTCTAGAAACTGCAAGCCAATACTTTTTAACAACTAATCTTAGTAAAAAACTAAAGAAATCCTCATGTCCAGCCCTGCTCAGAACAAATATAATATATGAACAAAAAATACAATAGAAATTCAGCAGAAATAGAAATATAGAAAAGAAGGTTAAAAATAAAACATCGGTAATTCGAAATATTAAAGGAAATTAACAATCTACAGTTTTATATATCAGCAAATAAATGAATTCTTAGTATTAATTAGCCAATTTGTTTAAAACAAAAACTTATTTTTTATCAGAAATTATAGATAAATAGTCTTTCGGATTGAAACTATTTTTTGTTCATCCACATAAACAATAATAATCATGTTGATGTTTTTTGTAAAGACTATATTTTTTATCTATAGCATTTGATAACCATATTTATTTAAAATTATATAATCCAACTTTATGGTAGAGTGCAAGATAAACCTGGAAACAATCAACCAGTTCCTGACCATCCTCGTCTCGATCTTGGTGGCCACCAACTCCATATTAACCATAATAAGTCTATCCATCCTCAAACTCTCCAACTTTATCATGTCCTTCTACTACCTCCTCTTCGCGATCGTACTCCTGCTGGCCGAGTGCAAAGTCAAGTTTATAATCACCAGATTTCGCCTGCTGGAGTACGAGTTTGGCAAGTTCGTCTATTGCGTGCTCATGGGACTGATCATGCTCAACTCCGATGGGCTTCAACTTGCCTGTGCCATAGTGCTCGTAGTGTTCGGGATATATCATCTGGTGATCAGTTTCATAGCAAGTCGCAAACCAGATGGTTAGAAGGCAGAAAATGTTGGAGATCAGTCAGCACGGGATAGACCATTGCAAACTCCCTGACAAAAGTTACTCCTGCAAATATGCATATATCCGTATTTTTATATCTACATTTTTATACATATCCATTAGTATTTATATTCATATCATTCAATTAAAAAACAAAAAACATATGTTATAGTTCTCGATATTGAATTTCATATAGCATTTATAAACACAATTTGATTGATCTCATCAAATTCATACAGAAATAATAAAATAATAAGTATAGTTTATAATAAAATAATAAGATAAAAATCATCTTATAATACTAAAAAAAAAATGGAGGGACCGTTCAGCGAGTCGCAAAAACAAGACCTCAAATCGATGCTTGAACAGGTCAACTTTATTTCCCGAACATCTGAAGAGCACATTCGCGGGCTCAACCAAACCATATTTAACCTCAACGTCCGTAAATCCGAAGCCTTGGGAGAAGCCAAAGCCTCCATCCCCAAAGTGCTCAACCAGCTGCGCTCTGCGGCCGAGTCACTCGAAGCGATGGCCCGAGCCACTGAGCACTTCGAGAATATTGTTGTGATGCCGAACTTCTCGCGCCTGACCCCGTAGGAGGAGGAGAGCGTCTGGGATATGATTGTGAATTTTAAGAGTCAGGGAGTGAACGAGCACGAAAGCATGATTGTGGAGCAGATCGAGGAGGAGGACAAGGCGGAGGATGTGAACTACACGGATCTAAACATGGCCTGGAGCGACAAGATGAAGAGTGTGAACCTCAGCATTAATAAGTGTGCGCAATATGCATAAAAGCATCCACTTTGAAACTTTCACTTTCTCCTTCTACATATACTTATTAGTTAATAATAATAATAATAATTGTGTTAGGTATGTTTTGTGGGTTTTTTTTAATATTTCAAAAATAATATATTATTTTATTAATTCGTGATTTGTATTAATTTAGATTATCTATATTTTTTATTAAGAGATATCGAGTGAATTAGTCAATTATGATAAATAAGATGGATGCTAATTAAAAATAATGAATGAGTTTATTTAAAATTGGGGAAAATGCCGATATTTCAAAAATTCATTTTGTTAATTCAAATAAGTCATCATTAAAATAAATAGTCAATTATTATAAAAAATTGTCAATCAGATAATAGTTCAAAAGAATACAATAAATGCAAATAAAATAAAAAGTTGTCTCCATCATCCAACAGCCCGACTCGATACCAAAACTATTCTAGCTCCTCAAGCAGTATCCCGACACCCCTGCAGTGGCGCCCATCAAGGAAGCCATACTCTACACCATCGAGAGCAACCATGACTGGGAGAGCATCATCAAACTCCTCAAACATTGGGGCTCTCTCCAGACCTGGCTTTTTGGGTTCGCCAACAGAATGAGGGGCAGAATGGGATAGTCTCTCCTCCGTGAAGATTTGGATCGTGATCAGCTCATACTGGAGATCCGGCGGCTCAGCGATTCGTATCGCCGGAGAAGCACGAAGCGCCAAAATGCTGCTTACGAGCGTTTGGTGGAGTAGTGTACGAGTATATCAACAAACAAGCCTCAAGGCCAAATTTACACATTTGAAAACGAAGCTAACGAAAGAAAAGCATTGGCCAATGATTCGGTCGTTAACTCACTAGACTTAAAATCAAGCATTTCATCGAAACCCAGAAACCCTAAATACACCATTGTCAACAGTCTCCAAAAATAAATCTACAAGCGGGATAATGGGGGAGTGAGCAATGTGCACAATAGCAATACGAATCCCGAGTGGATGATCAAAGGGGACGACCAAAAATCCAATGCTTCAAACGACACCAAGAGAAGCGGTAGATCGTCAACCATTAATGACCAATCCCAGACAAAACCGGCTCCGCCTGACGACAAGTATATCCAAAAAAAACTGGAGTTCAAACAGGGAGTCTTGAAAAACGCCAATTCAAATCCCATTCCCATCGCAAAGGAGCAAAGAGAGCCAAGTTCTCAAAATTAGAAAGCCTCAATGGCATAGATTGACACCATATTCAAATTTCTCGACTCCATGCCAAGTGCCCCAGTTATCCGAAAAGCAGTGTTAGAGAAAGAGGGTGCTGAGGACCTGAACTGTTCTTTTTCAGTCTCCCCTGAGAAAAGCAACAGCCATAAAAATAAGCAAACAGGAGGGATAACTCAAAAAGGACAGCAGTCCCAAGAAAATGAAAGACAGCAACAGCAGCAGCAGCAACCACAACACCAGCAGCAGACGAGACCGTTATATCCAGGGATGAACTAAAGACAACCACATAAAGTGATTTACGAGCTGTAGTTCGAGGAGAACGAGGTGTCTGCTTTGGAGAAGACTCAAAACAAATAGCGAGGAGACAACCAGAGAGAGTGCGAGGGATTGGTGTCGAACAACAAGAATCTGTACAAGTTGGATCGATTCCAGGAGACGAAGAAGTATCTGTCAATAAATATATTTTCGAAGCTCAACTCCCTGTTTCCTGCAACGACTGAGTATAGCTCCCCTAAGTTTGTAAAAAACAAATGATATTAAAATGGTTTTTAGTATCATTATTTCTCAATTTAAAAATAGTCATCATTCATCCATCATATTTTTTGTATTTTCATTTTAATAACAAATAAATATTTATAAATTTATAGATTAATATCTTTTGTAATAAAAATAATTTGATACATAATATATAAATAAGGTAATAATTGTTTTTAAGAATCATTGTTTTATCAGAAAATTTAATTTCCTTTTTCTTACTTAGTTTTTCATGAGGCTAGTTTTTTAGACCTTTTTTTAATTTCGAAATAATTCTTATTCTATTGTTATTACTTTCTTCTATTATTATATTTTTTCATACTCTCTCTCTTTTCTCAAAAACTCTATTTCAGTCCACTTTGTTTCGTTGGCTTGTTTCTCTGATAATCTGCTATTTCCAAAGCCAATTACTCCTCTTTTAACTCTTTTCCTGATGGACATTTCTTCTGATAATTCTCAATCACTGCTTCATACAGAAGGATGGTGTGCTCTTTGTCGAAGTTCTCGCGACAGTAAGGACAGTTTTGAAGTTTGGCGAACCACCCCGTCAGACAGTCCTTATGGAAGACGTGGTTGCAGTAAGTCAGCCTCACATTCTCATCATAATCGATGTTGCATAGGCAGATTACACAGTCCCTAGTCGGAACTAAGTCCATCGTCGATTCGCTATTTAGACCTCCTGAACAGATTTTGCTGTATTTGATCACAGGAAAGTAACGCTCGATTTATTCTGGTTTAAGATTTTTGCTTTCGAGTTCTCTTAACGAATGGACAGGAAAGTTGGGATTCACTCGCCCTCCGTCCCGTCTTTTCTTAATAACATATACAATGCTAGTGACTAACGATATCAGAATAGCAGCCCCAACGATTATCATTATTACCAATAATATACTTATTGAGCTTGCTGAACAAATTAAAAATAAAATGTGTTTATAAAAATTGTATATTTGATATTTTTAGGTACAATCTTGAGTAATTAAGCCAGTAAACTGACAGCTTCTCGATCCAATATTTAACGCCATGACCCATAGATTAGAACTGTAGGTATTCAAGAAAGTTTCAATCGCATTCCCCGAGTCATCCAAAGTAACCATCTTACCATTATCAAATATGGACACAATCGAGGAATTCAAACTGGCTTCCAGAGCCAAATATAACTGTACCGTCGTGCTGCTTAGCTGGTCTTTCATTAGCAACAATTTGGTGTTAGAGTTCATGATGCTGTTACTGATTCGCAGATATAAGGGCGATCCTACTGAGAGGGTGATATTCTAAGTTTTCCCGATAATCATATCGTTAGGGTCGACACTGCAGTCGTAAGCCGACCTCCCGCTCGGACAAGTGCATTGACCGTTTGTGGAATTGCAGGTTCCCACAAAGGAACAGTCCGAGGGGCAGGTGTAAACATTTACGGCGACGACACTGAGTTTGTAAGAGAGGCTCAATGAGGCATTGCCCAATGTGGTATGCAGAACGATTGCAACGTAAAAGGTGCTCTGACTGGAGTCAAGAGGTAAGATTATCAACTGTGATTGTCTCATAGCAAATCCTATGTGAAATAATAAGAAAATATAAAAAAAAATCCAGTAAAAATTCATATAAAATAATAATAAAAAAATCAATATTTGTAATTTAGATCCCAATTTACCATTCCGATCGATGGAGTGGGTTTTCATATCTGAAAAATTCAAGGGAGAAGAAGAAAAGGCGTTGTTATAACTGCATTCGGCATAAGAATACACAATGGACTGGGATTGGAAGGGAGTATAGACAACCCTGATGTATTGAGGGGAAGCGCTTAGGGGAATTGTGGAAAGGTCGAATTCGTATACTTTTGCAACTGCTGGTGTACTCGATGTCTATATAAAAGTAATATTGTCATTGCCAAATGCGAAGGTAAATTTAAATCATTTATGATAGAGATAAAAATGTCAATAAAACAAATAAAGTTTTATAATGTCTGATAAATATTGTGAAACAATAAAATATGCAAATCGTCAAAATAAGAATAAAAAAGTTGTTGGAGTCTAATTTGATGATGTTGTGGTACAATGGGAGGAGCAGATTCGAAAAACGGAATGACTTAGAGGGAGTGACTTTTTGCAATCAAAACGCTAAGCAGTACAAATAAATTAATCACCATCATGGTGTGAGTTTAGGTTATGTTTTTTTAATAAATTTACTTATTATTATAAAGTTTCAGATCTTAACTAAAAAGTAAATACATGCATGTATATATAAACATACTTTATTATTTATAATTATAAGCTAAACTGGATGATGAAATACTTTCATATATATATATATATTTATTTATATATCAAGAGAATGACTGACTATTTAAGGTACAAAGCTAGCTGAAACAGTGTCACAAATTAATAAGCAAATGAAGTAATATTGGATATTATTCATTGATTTTTTTAAGCCAATAATTATTTTAATTGGATTCAGTGACTATGGTTAAGAAATTATCACCTTAGATAATATCATGATAAATCATGTATAAATTAACTAATACAATTCCAAAATATTTTAATAATTTACTCTCAATATTGTTTATAATTCTATTTTTTTAATATATTACGTTTATAAAACCATAAAACAATCAATTTGAAAAGTAATATGGAAGCTTCCCATCACATCAAAATCACATTCGAAATATCTAACTATTTACTCCCTTTCAAGCCGCAACATCAATAATAACAGTAAACTTCAAACTCATAATAACATTCGTAGCTCCCAAATTGCATGATCTGCTGTGACATTCCTGTGGACCCCATCTCCTGCAAAAAGTGCTCCTCCATATTCTGCCTCAAGTGTGCATCCAAGTGGAAGAGATAACACAACCAGTGCCCGAAGCGCTGCAGCGAACCTTGGATGTTCTCGTTAGTCGGCGACCTCGGCATCAGGGCTTCTTGTCCTTATAATAAATAAAAATGTCCTCCGATGGCCCCAGTCGACTGGTACATGCATCTGTTGGATTGCGCGTACGCACCTACCTCAATTCTTAGGAGAAGGCACGTAGGAAAGCCAACGTCTGTAAAAACGGGCATGCTCTCGAACATTGGAATGCATCTTTTGAGGAATTTATGAGCAAGAAATGCAGTGAATGTAATTCTACCTCGATTTGTCGGGTTACCTGCCACGTGTGCTCTGAGTTTTATTGCCCGACTTGCAGACCTCCGAATTGCACCAAAACTCAATGTCCGAAAGGCCACAAATTCTTTTTCCGACCACTTTAGAATTTGAGCATGAATTACATTTGTGATTCGTGCGATATGGCCCCCAAATGCCTCGAGATCGGGGCTTACGACGACTATAAGTGCAATTTCGGCGTTTGCGAACGTTGTCACATTCAACTTCCTGACAAGTTTCCAGAAGGTCGGGAGCCCACCCCCCACCAATTCCCGTGGAGGTGCGATGGAGGCCACAATCTGACCTATCTGTAAATTTTCGAATAAGGGGAGTGCATGTACTGTAAACTGCATCATTTACTGACGAGATAGTGCAGAGTTTGCCCAGCCAATCCTAAATACTGCTCTTCCTGCAAGGTCCCCTACGTCAATGAGGATTATCAGTGCAGGCTCAAACACAAAATTGTTAAATCCACAGCTCACAAGTACACATGCGTGAAGTGTCTCAAAAAGCCTGCTGAGTTTTAGGACCCTCTTGTGGCTTCGGGATGTGTGTCAATTGCCTGAGATCTACTGTTGATTCTGTCAGGTATTCTGAGCAAGTGATCAACAACTTCTGTGTCTGCGAAAACGCGCGCTCCATTAGTTATAACATTTAATACTTGTAAAAGAAAGTAGAGTGTACAAAGTGCAGTGCGTTGAAGTTCTGTCCTCTCAGTTGTTAGAACTGTGACATCACCACATGCTACGAGTGTCGTCCTCCTGCGATGGAGGAGGAGTGTTACAAAGGACATCCTCTTGAGGTGCGGGACGGCGAGGATATTCCTATGTGTCTGCAGTGTGGCAGCAAGGAAGACCCTGGCCAGAAGAAGTATGCCTGCGGACAATGTAACTTTGCTGTATGCGTTACCTGTGCTCATTAAAAAACAAAATGAAGACATTTTTGCTGTAACATATTTTATTTATTAATTAATGAGCTAACCATTTCAAAAATCAATCGGAAAAACAAATGAACTATACTTTTCTTTGAAATTCCGAGGGTTTTAAAAAAATAATAATAATAAAAACATATTTGGTTTTTTAGTAGTAATACAGTTTTGGTTGAAAAATATGTGTTAAGAAATCAAAGTTTGTCGATACGAGAGAATGCATTTTCGATATTTTTGAATTCCTTTGTCATACTTTCGAACGATGGTTTGCTTATTTCCTCAAACTTCACCCACCCAGAACCCAAACTCTTCACCATTGCTTTCAGCTTCTTCAGGTCCTCGAGCTTCTTCTCGTACGCGGTCCTGATGTGTGAGGACACTTTCAGCTGGTACTCCGTCTCACGCAGGATGGAGTCGTAGCTCTGGTGCTTCTTCTCGCACAGGTAGACCAGGTACTGGATCTGCTCTCTGAAGATGGCGGAAACCGTCTCGGTGCATTATCCGATGTTGTAGTTCTGCAAGACTTTTTCTGATCTTAGGAACTATTTTATTTTTTTATCATCCAACTGAAGCTGCTTAGCAAACTCTAAAAATATATTTCAATGAATATATACACATATAAATATAGATATACTCATATATAGTTTATATGATAGCAACATACATATTTTCTGAATACAAATAAGCCATACCTTTGATCCTTTAGACCGATTATCTCTCGTTATTCTTGAGTTCGTCAACGTAGTTCGTCTGATTCTCCAGCTCATGTTTCAGCAAGTTCTTTTCGTCCTCAAGTTTGCAGATCTTGCCTTCATACTCCGTGCTCGCAACTTTCACTTCTTCCTTCTGTTTCGCCATCTTCTCTCGCAATAGATTCAGCTCATTCTCCACCGCCAGAGCGTCTTCGTCAGTACTCGTTCTCAGTTTCCCGTGAAACAGAGAATTCCTTGTTTAGTATTATGCAGAATCGCCAAATAGAGGTTACTCGTCGGTTTGGACTGCTGAGTCCTCGAGCTTGCCAAGAACCATGGACCTTTAGTAGCGGCAGAGAATTTGTTTTTGGTTTTCAATAAATGCGACCATCGTCCCAATTTCAAGTTTTTGCTTGTTCATCTATTTTTCGAGCTCTAAGTTGCTAGTTTCAATATGTTTGTAAGCGAATCTGATTGATTGCAAGTCGTGTTCAAGCTTTCTCCGCATCGATCGTTCTCGCACATAGGCCTCACTCAATTTGTGATTTTCTTAGCGGTATCGCACCTCGTTGACACTGTTTCCGTTGTTCGTTGTTATCAAGGAGATGCTGTTCTTGTTACTACTAATGCTACTAATGTTGTTGATTTGTGGATCTTTGTAAGCTAATGGGCTCTTACTGTTGTTATTGTTATTGGTATTCTTGTCCGTATCATTGAGATTAATGCAGTTAATATTTTCAGAGTCATCGTCCTCAGATCGCACAGTTTATTATAATGGGTATTGATTGTTTGTTGTGGTTTTGCCAGTTGTGTCAGGCTTCGTGGTGAATTGGGGCGAAGGGATCAAGAGGCTCTAAAGAGGGTCTCCGCACTTCTTGCGATACTTGTGGGTGATGTAGACTGCGTCGACATAGTTGCTGCCTAAGTGAATGCTGTCTGCATAGTGAGTGCTATTTGTATTTTGGGTGTTTGCTTTCTGAAGGCTGAATGAAGTTTTAGAGGTGTTTTGCTTTGTATTTGGATTGTTTGCTATTTTTTGATACATCCTTTATGTGTATATATTTATATTCTATCTGTATCTCCTTTTATATTCTATAGATCTAAATGTATAAATATTGATTAAGTGGTAAGATGAATTATAACTTTGTTTATGTTTTAAATGTATATTATATACATACATGCATATGTAGTGTATTATATTTTCTGTTTTTAGAAGGTTAGAAATCATAATAAATAAAGTGAGAAGTCTTGAAAGATACGCAAAAAATATATTTATTATATCTAGATATATAGTTGGGGGATATATAAACTGCATGGCAGTTGTATCAGTTTCCTTTCCTTTCCGTCCTTGTCTTCTCTTCCTCTCCTGTGTACCAGCGGATACATTTTGACTGTCAAGTCCTCCATTTATTTTAGGAGGTCACTGGGACAGCCCATTGTTTTTGATGAATATGTATCGGGACCAATACCTAACGTTCCTCTCTCTCTCTCGCTCTCTCTCTCTCTCCCGCTACGCTTCCTGATAAATAAATTATGTTAAAATGTTAATATGTTAATATGTTAAAATGTTATATAAAGTGCCTCCACGATGACGGGTGATCGAGGCCCGGATATATATATATAATTTCTCGACTGTTAGGTTTTGAAATTAAAATATATATGTATCTAGATATAAATTTATATTTATATTTAAATAAAAAGATAAATAGATGACAAGTTTTTATTAATCACCGCAAATAATTTTAATGACTTTCGAAATAACCCACATACATTTTTAGATTTAGATTTAAGTGTTTAAATTTGTAAATAATGAGCAAAGATAGCAACAATAGTGTGAAGTTGATCATTGAAGTAATAGATTTCGGTGGATTTTTTGTGAATATTCCACGGCTACTTTCAGAGGGATATTCCTATGTATTCCTACACTTATTTGAACTTGATATATAAAATTAGTATTATATCAAATTCAAAGACGATAGAATCAAGGTAGTGGATTTAAATCCAATAAAAAATCAATAAATAGGGATTTTACTGTCTAAGCATCATCATCTCCTTCAGCCACTTTTTCCATTGTATTATTCATTCTTTTAAATAGCTAGACAATCTAAATATGAGCATCTTTCATACCGTCTATATTGTTGTCTATATCTGGATCTTGGATGATAAACTCCTGAGCTTTTTTTTACCACCATAAGCTTGAAACCGAATGAATTACTCTAATCCCTCTTGTTTTTTGAGATATTATTTTGTATTGACTATTTTCGTAGAAGGTTTTTTTATATTAAGCTTATATCTTTATATCTTTGTTTTAATTACCTGCATCGAATTCTTGAGTCGCGTCAGTTATGAAGCCAGCTTTTTTAGCTTTCTACTCTTTTCTTGTTTAGTATCTCTTGTTTGACTACTTTTTACTTTCCCTCATACAATAGAGACATCTTCAAGTTCATTCAGTTATATTTTGATATATCTCACAATTTTTTATTGGTTAACCTTCGTATCGACTGACGTCTTAAAAATCGGGTTTTCCTGGGATTACTCGTCTACTACTTCCTGATTTTTTTCCGAAGCTATTAGGCTAGTAGCTTCAATAGTCGTAAAAGTTTGTCATTCGCATCTTTTAGTCTGTAGAGCTAATTTGGTTTTTATTTCAAGTTTGCCTCAATTCTTTTGATCAATTCCATTGGATTGCCAGGCACTGGTGAAATTGCATCTGTCTTACTGCCCCCAATTACCCATACGATCTATTTATCTATCTTTTTTTTTTAGGTTCAGTATTTAAGTATCTTCGTGAAGAATTAAAAATAAATATTAATATTATATTCTTAAATAAATAAATTTATAAAAAAAGATATGGATACATATTTTTTTGAAAATAAAAAATCTGATGTATTTTTATCCTTATTGTCTTTTTTTCAACTTAATATCATCATCTATTTTTCTACATATAAATATTTACAAAAATACTCAAGGATATTGAAAGTTAAAACAAAATAATATCAAATTAAGTATCTGGCTTTGTCAATCTCCCTATTTCTTTGCCACAAATATTTCAAACTATTCCAGTCGTACGAGAAATGAGGTACTAACATAGTCAATTTTCTTTACAAGATGATTCACATTCATAAAATATATCTATCGCCCAAACAGTACAGGTATACTCGTTATTATTGTTTGACTTTCTGTTAAAAAAAAGGAGAGATTGTTTTTGTTTTTGTTTTTGAAGTTAGTCTAATCCAACCGGGACTAGAGAAATCTAAAAAATCAAATTTTATCTACTTCATTTTACGTTCATATTAAATGTGGGGGGGTGTGTTTCTGGACTCCATTTAAAATCTCATAAGCATAAAATGTATTAAGTAAATTTTATAAAATGGTTTACATCAAATGTAATAACTATTATATCAAGTTCATTCTTGTAGCCACTTATTTATTTATTTAGGAACCCCATTGCCATTTGTGTTGCCAGCATTATTATTTTTGTTGATTGCGGTCTTATCGAGATTATTGGCATATTTTTTATGTGCATTCTCTAACTCTACTTAACGTCGCAATTTTTAGAAATCATCCTGAACAACAACACAAAAATATATATAAGTATAGGTTATATTATAACATTAGGTATGTGTAAATAGGCATATGGGTCTATTACCTCGTTTTATTCTTCTGACCCAGCCATTCTTTTGATTATGCCTGTTATTTATCGTTAATCTTGATCTAGTTCTCTCTTTTTCTGTTAGTTCTCCTACATATCATAAACTCTAGTCTCATATTTCTGAAGATCATCCTGGGCTTCTCCTTGTAATTTTGCTAATTTATCGAAATTACCGAATGATACGATTTGCTCTCTTTGTTGTGACAATGTTTTTATCAGAATTTAATCTTGCTATACAGATAGTTTTGGAAAGTATATGTATAAAATAGAGATAGAGATATTATTTTAAAAAAAACTTACCATTATAGACTTTTTCAATGGCTACATTTTTTAGTGAATTTTTTTAGCTTTTTTTATATCATTTTTTTCTATTTCTCGTTTGGCTGATTTTTGTTTTTCGTCGTACTCGAGATTCTTTTTTTCAAGCTGCCCCTAATATTCCCTAATTTCCATTTCGATTTTTCTTAGTTTCATTTCTCGTGAAATCTTTTAATCAACTTCCTTTTTAGTGGAAGCAAAAGTGGGTTAGAGTCTTGGATTTTTGGTAGGCTTGTTCGGGGTTGGTGAACTTGTATTTCCTTAAGTGGAACAATTCCCCATTCTATATTTTTGTTTGTTTTTTTGGATTAAGTATACTTAAAAAAATAATTTCAACTTTTTTTTATTGTTTTATATTATTATTATTAATATATTATAAAATAGTATGGATTTTTAAAAATTTGATATTTATTTGTTTAAAAAAATTGATTTAAAAAGAACTATCAAATAATAATAAACTACATAAATAAAATAAAAATTATATAACATAATTAATTACACATTTAACTTTTAGTTCTCTTTTTTTTTTTTACAATATTTTTAAATAAATAGAAATAGCTTTTATTTTTTTCCCCCTATTTAATCTGAGATGATTAAGAGTGTAAGGTATGGGTCATTCATAATCCAATAAAAAATGGCAACCTTCGAAAAATCATAAGGATATTAAATTATAAAATAGAAAGTGGTATACTTAATTTTAGAATTATAATAAATATATGTATATATATATATATTATATATTTTGAGGACAAAGAATAATTAAAACATTTAAATAAATAAATAAATAATGTATGAGAACTCTATTTTTTAATAAGATGTTAAATCTTTTATAAACATAGATAATATGTCGCAATAATTAAATTAACAGTATAAATACAAACAATAAATACTATTAAACATCTATCTGTTAATAAATAAACTGAAATAATATCGATGACAAATTTCATTTTAATATTTATAGAAACACATTTCAATGATCAACATATGAATCCAACAGACTCTCCTTCCCTTCAGTCTTGGTGATCACAGGGTTGAAGCCGCCTTCCTCTTCCTCCACAACCCCCTTTCTCCGCAGCCGCATCAGCACGACGCTCAGCACTGCCAGCACCAGAATCCCGAAGCCCGCCAGGGAGACGAACACGGGAATCTCGGTCTTGATGTTTTTGCTATTCTTGGTGATCGCGTTGTATTTGTCCAGCGAGGCTCTTCGGAACTGGGTGGTTTCCACGTAGAGGGGGATCCTGTCGTCCCTGAAGTTGTTGGGCATGTAGGGAGCGTATTTATATTGGTACTGGACTTCCAGGTACACTTGGGTGGTCTGGCCAGTCGTCGCCTCGATCTCAAGGTATGAGCTCGGCGAAATCACTGCTTCCAGGTTGTTCAGCTTGTCCTCGCCGAGGAATATCGCGCTGTCCGAGTCTTTGAATCGGTACCGATAAACCGTGTAGCCTAAATCGAGGGTTTCTTCGTAAGTCAGCACGAAGGAGTTTTTTAGGCACTCGACGTACACCTTCAGCTCTTCGCCAGCCTTGATGTTGTTTTTGAAGCCGAGAAGATCGAATCCTTCGATGGGTCTCTGGGTATCCTTCCAGTAGGACACGAGTCCATCCTCGTCGTTCCAGTCAACCACGTACTTGATACCTGTCTGAACATGTCCGTTGATGTTTTTCCAGCTCCTCAATTTGTCAGGATTATATATGCCGGTGTTCAGTTGACTCAGCTCGGAAATGCTCATTGCCAAGTTCTCCGCTTTGTTATCCAGAGGCACAACTCCGACGAATCCCGACTTCCAGGGAGTGCCGCCGAGGAGCGAGGGGGTTTCCTGGTGCTTCTGCAGGATCGGGTCCAGGTAGCCCGAGGCGTAACCCACCTCCGATTTGGTGATCAAAAACCCTCGAAAAATCTGGGTCCTCAGCACCTCGTTGAGATATTGAAGAAGGTTGTCCGGATCTCTTTCCGAGGCAAGCAGGGCGACGAGGCCATAGAGGCTGATGATCCCTTTTTCGCTGTAGGAGAGAAGGCCTTTGATTTTGGGATACTCCAGACTCGTGGCTGCGAAGATGGCGTATTCGGGATTCATTTTGTTGAAGATGTCCTCCGTATCCCAGTCCAGGATGTTCACCGACTTGACTGGGAAATAATCGGGGTGAAGGTTGGTCAGGATTGAGTTCTGACCCCACTGTCTCGCTGCCAGTTCGTAATCGGAGCAGTAGTTGCCTCCTTCGCACTTGTATAAAACTTTGAGGTCGGCAAGAAGGGTCGAAATTTGTCGAGCGAACAAAGACACGGCCGGGTTTTTGAGGAATTGGAAGCCTTGTTCTGGCGTCATGTTAAAGTAGTGGGTGAAGTTGCTCCTGGACTGGTAGAAGAACGAGTTGATATACGGGAAGTAGGATGATAAGTTTGTTCCGATGGCGTACCTGCTGCCGTTTGCGCAGGCCTTGCTCTGAAAGGGAGCGAAATCGCCAGCGAAGTAGTCTTTGCACGAGAACTGTTTGCTGTATCTGTTCAGGAGTGCGTTGCCGATGAGTTTGGTGGTCAAGAGTTCGCTGTATTTACTGTAATGGTCGTTGAAGGTTTCGTAAACCAAGGCCGCCCAGCCGAAACTCTGGCTCGTGATGTTCGGTCTCACGACGCTTTCCACGAAATAGGAACTGAAATACTCACTGATGCTTGCTCCGTATCCAGGGATGTTCAGTTCTTTCTCGATGATGCTCGGAGAACCCCTATTCTCGAGGACGAAGTTGGCCGTGACGAAGGAGGTCATGTTCTTTTCCAGGAACAGCGGCATGACCGTACCAATGGACATGGTCGGATACTGCTTCATTTTGCAGAACTCCGAGAACTCTGGCGCAGAAGGCAAAGAGGCGTTGACGTTGCTCCACATGGTGTTGAGGTTGACGCCATTCAGAAACTCGTTTTGAGTCAGGAACGAGCCCGTCCATTGGGAGGCAAGCAGTTCGAGGTCGGTGCAGACTGTCTTCAAGCAGGTGTATTTGATTGCGTTGGAGAGCAACTTCTTCTTCATGGTTCCGTTCAGGGCCAGCACGAGTTTCTACATCATCGACCCTTTCCCGACGAGCCGGTCGACTTGCTGGGCGTTCAATCCGAACTGCAGTCGAATTTATTCGTAGTCCCGTCCCTCGGTCACTTGGTTGAGACTCATCTTCACCCATGAGTTGAGTCCGCCACTCGAGCCCCAGCCGTATCTCTCGTCCGTATAAAGCTGTTCCTTAAGATCGTCGTCGAAATTGAGGGGCTCGAAAATCGTCGAATAAACGATAGTCTTTTTGCTGAAGAAAAATTGAAAGAGGGTTTCGCTGTAGAACCACGGCAAAAAGACTGTCTTCAGATTTTCAAAGAAGCTGTTGAAGTGGATCGGAAACACCCTCTGGACAGGCGTGTAGACTTGTTCCCAGAAGGCCTGGTCCAGTCCCAAATTGATGTTAGTAACGGATTGGGACACATCGGGTTGGGATGGGTTTGCAAGCTGCCAATAGTTGAGTAAGGAGACACTTCCGGTGTTCCCCTGGGCGAAACTGATGTTGTTGAAGCGATACTGGAAGTCGAAGGTGTGCTTGTTGTCAGAGATTTTAAAATCCTTGGCCGTGTAGTTTTGCGATGCATTGCCCTTGAAGTCGTAGAGTTGGTAGGTCTTCTGGTAGGAGTTGCCGTCGGGGTTGGGTTGGGTTCCCCAAAAGGAGTAGCTCGAACTGTGGATATTCAAATAAAAACATAAAATGGAGAGAGGGGTGACATGATGTTGTGCTATTTGAATTTACTCTTTGAGAAGCGATATGTGTGCGATGTCTTTGGAGATGCGGTCCGAATAATAGCGGCTGAGGATGAAAATCGAGGCGATGGAGATGGTCGTGAGTGCGAAGGACAAGCACATGAACACCTTCACGAGGGATGCTCTGCTGGGGGAGTGGATTTTCTCGGGTCTTGGTTGGTCCATGTGTATAGAAAATATGCAGGGTTATTGTGGTTTTAATAATATTATTAATTAGTCAACTAAGCAAATAAAATAGGGAAGCATGCATTTAGTGAAAAGTTGAATGCAATGGCTTTGATAATATTATTAAAACCCTCTCCAGTTAATATCCAGTTATATTTTTAAACATAATAAAGCATCATAATAAATGGTGGTTTTGAAAATTTTAATCGAATCTGATTATTTTACACAATGTTTGGTGTTCTTGAAATAAATATTTTATTAAA
>JAHDVE020005316.1:0-63961 GCA_022606495.2 Halesus radiatus | reverse complement strand
TATCAAGCGGGACGTGATTATTCACCAAGACATGTTCTGTGAATTTTGAAAAAAAAAAACTTTATAAATAAATAAAAAATGTACTCGTAGCAGGGCAAAAGCCGGTCCGCTTCCAAATAAATTAGTGGAGTAATGTCACAAAGCTTTTAAATCAAAATGTTCCAATAGAAATCCACCGCCAATAAGCGGTTAAGGGAAGGAAAAACTGGTGACTCTCAACCCGTTTATAAGCATGTCCATAGGTGGCTTATCTTAAACGATAGATCTTCGACCCTCTTAGGAATGTAGAAAAGTAGATACCGTTAACAGCTCGAGTTGGATCTTACAGCAAATATATGATGTTATCGCTTACGTAATCTTAAAAGCTGTAATTAAAGCCTGAAACTAGATCTTTCCTTTGTTCCAAGTTACTAAGAAGGGAATTGAGTAAGTTGAGAAAACTGCTGACCCAAATTCCAGTGAAACACGGGCTTAAATAACAGGCGAACGGAACAATACAATTTAGACAAAGGGTAAATATTCCGATATCGGCAGTTTTCATTTCATCTTCGGCACAATAGGCCGATCTTCTAATAACGTCTGTTCCCACGCCATCGATTCCGCCATCCAATTCAAGGGCATTGATATAAGAATGAAGGTTTATATTGTTTGCCAGTTCTAATTAACTGCAGGATATCAATAGCGCATTCCTAAATGAATGCTTCCTCTGGTTCGGAAGTCGAGATCAAGTATCTTTAGAAATTCCGGAGAATTTCTCAACAAGAGATTCCCTAGAAATTCTCGATCACAACTTTCTGGACTGGCTGCACTGTACTTACTAACTACTCTATGTAAAGGTCGCGCAATTAAATTTGAACCAAACAGCACAAACTTGGGGCTACGTGAATTGATGAATATCTTTATACACTTCCAACAACGATGTTCTTACCAAAATCACTAATAAGCAGTCTTGTTCCTTCCGTAGGTTTAATTTTTTTTCTTCATATATTTATATTATACAGTACCATTTTCAATAAATTTTTTTTTTTTTTAAGGATTTTGTATGGTGTTTTATAATGTGGAGTGTAAGGTAGGTTTGAAGAGGTGATACTGTGAATAGAGTGTTATATGTGTCGTTACCACCTCACTACGAGAACCTGTGCTAACATGTTAAATCTGGTACAAGTATTAATGTGTATTGTATGTTTTTTTTATGTTTTAATTTTTCTATATAAATTAGGTAGAATTTGAAGAGAAGTACATTTTTGTCTTTGTTTTGGTTACAGTGGGCAAATCTTTTTAAAATTAATAAACATGTATTACAGTATATTTCACGGAAAAGAGAGAAGGGACTATCAAGTAAACACAGTATATGTGTTGGGTTATGTTTGGTTTGGTTTTATCATGTTTTGAATAACATCAATACCCTGTTTTTTGATCCAGGCCATGACATATTTTTTGGGATTAATTCTAGGTATTATATTTACAGTTAGCATTTGTTTCAGAGTGGTAGGCATGCAATTATAAAGTTTGATTACGTAATAATTAAAGTGTTTTGTTATTTAAAATGACTAGTGAGGAAAGAACAACAGGTGAATACAATGATGTAATACGAACATCGAATTGGAATATTCGAACTGTTTTAAGGTCTATTCACATGTATCAGCACCGCGCAGAGCAAAACAGTACAGTGTAGGCACAGCGCAGACGCGAGTATTCACATAACACCGTGCAGCACAGCACAAACGCGAGTATGGCTGTCAACTGAACTGTCAACTGAGCTTTAGCGTCCGCCACAAAATTTACTTGCGCATGCTGGGATTTGAACCCGCGACCTCCGGATTCCTAGCCAAGGATCGTAACCATTCAGCCACGGAGACCGTCCATCTCCTTAGTTTTAGCAATATCTGACGAAGATGGCGGTGCTAACGGTATGTGTTCATACTGACTGTGCAGGCGCAGACGTCACAAGCGGCACCAGCACATTAAAATATTCTAGAGGACAATCTCGGCCGATGCTGGCCCGTGCATGTGGAGATACGTTACGCTTACGTACCCTGTAATATGAATGTGTTTACACATAATGTAGGCAACTAATATTGTTGTATATTAATTGCTTTTATCTTTAATTCGTAGAACTACATTTCATTTTTTTTAAATTTAATGTTAATCAAATTTATTACGTTATTATTAAGTTCTGCGAGTACTTTTAGTTTTTTTTATTATTGTGACAGCTGTTTCGGCATTAAAAGCCATTTTCAAACTGCGGTTAATCCACATTGTGACAACTTATTTATATGATTTTGTTTACTCCCCCCTCCTCTCAAACCCTAATTTGGATGGGTTTTTAAAAATAAAGATTTATTACCGATTTAGTTAAAAAATAACTAAAATTCTCTATTCTATAAGGTTATACATGTATAATATGTATGGAATATTAATTAATAAAGTAGCTTCTCAGTATGTTCACATTATCAAAATAATATAACACATTTCAATAAATCAATTATATCATTTAAAATCTGGAAAACACATTATAAATGTAAAAACCTCACATATTAGAAATTTTTTATTATTTTCCATCTAAATCGATTTTACCGATAATAAATCATTATTTTTAAAAACCTGTCCAAATTATAATAGGGGGAAAAAAATAAAAACATATAAATAAGTCGTCAAAATGTGGATTAATCGCTGTTTGAAAATCGCCTTGAACGCCGAAACAGCTGTCACGATAATAAAAAAAAAACTAAAAATACCTGTACAACTTAATAATAACATTAAACTTGATTTTCATTAATTTTTAAAAAAATGTTGTTGTGTCAGCACTGTACTGTTGTACATGAATGAACCTTTACAGTTTCACTGAGATTTTTTTTTGCACAAGCAATGCGTGCGAGTACTGTATTCGACACAACGCCGGTTGCAATTCGTAAACCTCTTTAGTTTTTCAGTGCTTAGTGATAACATTGTACACATCTGAAGAAGGAATTTTATATTAATGTTTTCGAGTTGAACGTGTTCACCATTTAAATTTTATGAAACAAAGTACAGGAGTTCCTTTTGACAGGTAGATTACAAGCTGAAAATGACAGTGAATTGGGAAGGAAGATTTATCTAAGGGAACGATAGGGGTTACTGGTTGGAAATAGTTAGAGATTGGTTAGAGGATTGAGTAATGTGCTGTGGAAATACTTTAATTTATGAGGGTTATTCGAGAAAATTAAATAATTAATAAATAAATTAAATAGAAAGGGTAAAGAAACATTAGCATTTTTTTTTATTCGAAACACATTATCTAATAATAAAATTTAAGAAAGCTTTGACTGCCCAACAGGGAATAAATCCCATTTTAGGACAATAAAATCTACAAGTCAAGTTCATATTCAGTGCCATTATACAAAAATAGAAGGGAAAAAGTTGACATAGTATGGTAATATAATATATCTAGAAAAAGTATAATAATTAAGTATAAAGAGATGTGAAGAATAGTGCAGAAAAAAAACAATTGAATATTCCAGATAATTTGAGTATAGTATAATAATTATTATAGAATGATAGTTAAGTTCAAAGAGATAAGAAAAAAATTATCGAGTAATCGTTTACGCTTACAAAATAATTTGAGTATAGAATAATAGTTAAGTACTTATGAAGAGATGAGAAAAAAATATATTATGGAGTAAACAATTATGTATATGTGGTGCTATGAGGGAAATAATGAGTTTAAAATTGAGTACTAAAAAAAGCTAATATTATTGAGTAATATTGATAAGATTGAGTTACATATCGATCAGCTTTATAAGCCGACGACGAAACTCGGGGATACAGCCCGAAGAAGGTGCAGCAAATAGTTATTAACATATTAAATATATTTTATTCAGTAAGTACAAAAAGTAACTAAATAATACTGGAAACTGAAAATTGATACATGCAGTACTTTTAAGTGAAAATTGATACATGCAGTACTTTTAAGTGAAAATTGATACATGCAGTACTTTTAAGTGAAAATTGATGCATGCAGTACTTTTAAGATAAAATTGATACATGCAGTACTTCTAAGTGAAAATTGATACATGCAGTACTTTTAAGTGAAAATTGATACATGCAGTACTTTTAAGTGAAAATTGATACATACAATACTTTTAAGTGAAAATTGATACATGCAGTACTTTTAAGATAAAATTGTTACATGCAGTACTTCTAAGTGAAAATTGATACATGCAGTACTTTTAAGTGAAAATTGACACATCCAGTACTTTTAAGTGACAATTGAATTAACAAACAAACTTCTACGGAAAGTGTTTCCGCATTCTGTTTTTTTTTTTTAAATTATTTCTTTGTACAACACTGTTTTTAATATAATCATTATTTTTTTCCCTTTAAATTCTTGTAAAAATTATTCGCAAAGTTAATTTAGGTTCTGTTACTTTATTTAGACATTGTGCACATTTTCAAATTCTTTATTCGTAACACAATATTAAATTCCTTAATTTGTCGAAATATTACTTTAAAGGTTTATTTATCTGTATCATATTAATCAGTGAGAAATAGCTGGGATGTAGGCGAGTTCTCCAGATATTGTATATTGTTTTAATATTACTGTCTGTATCTGTATTTTCACCTTAAATCATTTTTTTTGTTTGTTTAATTAAGTTTTTTTTTAATTTTTAAAAACATGCAAGAGTGCTACATACGTGCATTCTAATATTTTTTTTTATTTATGACAAATTTTTCCTAGAGAGTTTTACTAATATAATAATAATAATATAGTATTAAGGTATTGTCTTTACATGCAAAACAAAATTGTGGGAGTTAGGAGAACAAATAAAAAATTCTCATACTTCCAGATAAATTCTAAAAAAAAAAACTTAATTTTAATAAACGATTGATCTGTCGTAAAGCTACGACCACAGTACAAGTTTTCGATAACTTTTGAACGAAATAGTTTATAACACAGTACAAGTTTTTTTTAAAGGTAGAATTGTCCTGTTTGAAAAATTTCGTCAGTAAACAAGTCCTAAAGTTTGGCGGTATCATTACGGCATCTTTTATTCATGGTTGATTACATTTCTCCTGTACAAAACAGTACATTTAATAGGGGTCTTAGGAATTTTCAATTGAAATTGTAAATTATTCTGATTTTACATACCTTTTTATTCAAAATAACATACATAATAACCATTTTTGCGTTTACCAAGTTACGCATTTTACAAAAGTTACTTTATGCCAATGAATATTAGATCAGTTAGTCAAAATGAACACCGTTTTGCTTTTTAAAAATACAGAGTAAAACCTGCCAAAATGACAGAGCGAAAGCACCTGCCAGAAAACACAGCTTCCCAGATATATATGCTATGTATATTGAAGGTGTTTTGTGTTTCCAGGAAGCCGACCTCGCCCCTGTAACCAAGGCTCTGGCGGATGCCGTGACGCGCTCCTTCCCTCTCCCCCGCTACACCCCCGTCACCCGCAAGGAGAAGCTCCAGTCCTTCATCGCCAACCACTTCCCGCAGTCCCTCTACGATATGTTGTTCGCCGAATAATATCACACCACCCGAGGGGAGCGGAAGTTCTACAAACATCTTTAAAATACTTCAACTTTACAGAATCGCAATCATTTCTTGACAAAATCTACACTTCACCTCATCGTATTGAATGAGATAAAGGGTACTTATACTAATGACTTTATAAAATTATTTAAAAGGCGAAATAATTATCATTAACATAATGTATTATCTCGACAAACAGATTATGAAGAAGAGATATTGGATAACCGTTCACACTCTTTTATAGTTCGTTCTTCTAGCTCTCTCACACCGTCTCTTTTACATAAAACATCAGTCACGCCGTCTTTAATATTCAGAATCATTTTGGTAAGTTTATGGTTGCAGATAACCTTTATTTTACAGATATTCTGTATTTTATCTAACACTATCTCTCTCTCTCTCTCACAATGAGCACTTTCAAATTTTAATTATAAACCTAAAACATTGAATAGAGCCCACGCTTTTCAAAATGATTCTGGATAACACGTAACCATTAATAAATGTTTTTGTAAAGCTATAAATTGTCACGAATCTTACAAAATCATTTCACGTATTTTATTGTAACGTAGAATAAAGCATTGTTCACTGTATGGTATCTTCCACGTGGCGAACGATGTCATCAATATGTCATTCTCCATATTCACGCTGATTGGTTTGCGATGTGCCAGCCAGCATTTAGATCTTAATTTGATCCACCATATCAGTAATTCGCTCAAATTAACCCGCATTCGGGAATTATGCTATACACAGTGCGAAATTAATAATAATAAATTAATCCAGTACTTGGTAAAATGGCATTAATTTGTCAAAAACACCAGATAATTATTCGCTATTTTCAGCATACGAATAAAAACTCACCCTCCTAGCTAACTCTATGTAAATTTATTTATAAGCCCCCGTAATATAATGTTATTTCAGAGCTCAAAACATTATTAATGACATTTTGACCTTTCGGTCGAAACGGTTACCCACGTAAAATGCCGCATTCTGGTTCGGTTTATATTCTCGTTGAAATTTTCGAGGGCGCGCATGAATAATGGATGTGTGTGTTTATCTCGTGCGATGTTATCCTTTATGTTAATCTGATACCCATCGAACATATCTCAAAGTCAACCAAAGTTTTGGCCGCTGGGTATCACCGCCAACTAAAAGCGATCGCTAAACACACAACTTTGGTACTCCGGATTGTTTAAATCACTTCTGAAAAATTAAAAACAATTTTTAGCTACAGAATGTTTATTAATTATTTTTCTTCAAGTCGATGCTAAAGAAAAAGAAAACAAACATCCAAAAACATATAATAGTGATATGATAAGTGTAAAATATTTTCCTCAAAGATTTGTTGTCACTTTGTGGCACCATTATTAAAAAATTAATAAAAATTACATTGTTTACGCAGCTTTTTTTCAATACATAAATATCAACATGTTTCGAAACCAAAGTTTTCCTCATCAGTATATTGTTTTTCCTGATGTATATATTAAAAAAAATAGTGTAAACAAAGTTGTTCTTGTTAGTTTTTACCGTAATATATTATAATTTTTTGCGTTTTTAGCTTTTACCTGCATTATATATTCTATACTCGTACCTACGAATAGCCCTTCGAAAACTCCATTCTGTCATTATTTCAAATTGATTGAATAACGTTAATTATTAATGCTATTGTTTTTTTACTGCCAAATATGTATAGTACAGTATCATTTTGCTCAAAAAATTACGCCTAATGAATACCTTCACCTAAGCGGGTATGTTTTCTTTTTTTGCTTCCAAATCGGCATTAAAGTGAGTGGCTCAAGCTGTAATTTTTGCTATGGAGTGCTAAAAGAGATTTTGTGAAAATCATTATTCTAAGTTCGCTTAATTACACGCTTTCCTTTTATTTAGATGTCTGAGTATGAGTGATAGATAAAAATTAATAATAGGAACAAACGAATAATCATCATTTGAAGTTCTGTGAGTTTCAGATAAATGTATCTTTTGTCTTAGGTAATCTAGAATCTTAAATTGTTCTCGTTCCTAGATTTTTATTAATGAATTGTCCCTTAATTTAGTTATTTTATATTCATTTAAAAGCATTTACGGAAATTTAAATATTTTTTACTTTATTTTGACGCTCATTATATTAAAAATTGTCTCGGAATCATCTATCATCATTTTCAAAAACGATACATGTTCATTGTTTAATACTGAACTACCGATAGACTTTCGATCAATTGATTACTTTGTACGACGTAAAAATTTTGTAGTCTGTTTTAATTGTATGTGCTGCATTTCTTTTAATATTTTTGTTAATTATTGTCCTTTTTAAGATGAAATAAAAATATTAAAAACAAACAATGTTTTTTTGAACTTTCTAATAAACATTTTTTTAATGCATAGGAAGGAGTTTCTCTTTTATAGCTAAAAAAGTGTGGGAACCCGTGGAAAACAAATATTTTTCTTGGCAAAAAGGAAACATTTTATGTATATATTATGTTTGCTTTATGACTGGGGACATAAATAAAACAATTATTTTGTTCAAACAATATTATCTCCAAATTCTGTGTGATTGATAGGAAAGTACTAATACATTGGTATAATGAACAAAAATTCTGTGTGATTGATAGGAAAGTATTAATACATTGGTATAATGAACAAAAATTCTGTGTGATTGATGGGAAAGTACTAACACGTTAGTATAATGAAGAAAAACATCCAGCAGAATATTAGTAGCTACCTTAAACACAGGCAATAAATATTTGCCATCTTCCTTCACAGGGTAACGTAAAATAATCGAGTCGTAGTCGTCGATTATTTAATATAACCCTATTAAAAATAACAAATATGTTGTTGAATTGAGGATAAAATATGTAATTGTGTTCATTAAAATAAACATAGATGTCTCCACAGTTGATGATTCATATCTATGAGGAAAAAATATGTGCGGGAAAGGTATTGTAATGTCACATGATGAGTTCATAATACATATATGTACACTATCAATAATAATTAACTTATTATCAACCTTAAGGCGGGTTGTTTCACAGAATTTAAAAGATTCATTAAAATTTCAAAGTTAATATTCCAGTTCTATATAAGCTTTATTCAAGTTCTGTCATTATTCAAGCATTATTGAAGAAGCTGGCAAATTATGCAATAATCACAGAACTTGGATAGAACTTTCACAGAACTTGAAAAGAAATTTTGATGAATCCTTCAAATTCCGTAAAACAACCCACCCTCAGACAAGCACAACTTAAGATGTAAAACAAAATACATGTCCAAAGTAATTAGCTGCAGAAGTACTGAGCGGAGCGGAGATGAGAATCACTTATAGTAATTGACTACTTGGCTGTCGGCAGCGGGACTAATGCGCCGAAATGATTTTTATGCATTTCGAGGAGTATTACCGATGAAACCAATTTACTGAGAAAATAATTGTGTCAATAGAATCTCTATTCTGCGAGGTAATCTTTTTTCCCTCATTAAGTGGCAAAGTTTCCTTAATTGTTTTATAATGACGTCGCTGCTATTGTCTTAATTAAATGTGTATTGCTTAGGTCTTGTAAACATACTGAGAATTTGGGAATAAATATTTTTTCTTACTTTGTTAATTAATGTTACATTATTATTATTCGTTCAAACGAATCATTTTTGGCGCCATAAAAATTGAAATTTGGTGGGGATAAATATAATTATCTAAATAAGTCGTCTAATCACGGCCTAACCACAGTTTTAAAATGGTCTTGGAGACCGAAACAGCTGTCATAATAATAATCGGATGATTTTTAAAGCACCGTTTTTGTGAAAAATCTCCTCAAAGACGCTGTACAAATATAACTTCCTATTCTTACATTACATCTGTTCTATGAAGTTTTTTTTTAACATTTATTTTCTCTTTTTGGACAGGCTATCATTACACATTATTTATAGACCATATAAAGAGATACAGTTAAATTATCAAAATACGGCTAGGTCTAAGTGTCCATACATGTTAAATTGTAAAAAAAGAAGCTAACTGTCTTTATTCCTTACGATATATTGCAATACGCTAATACAAATGATAGTGATTTTTGCCATTCTATTCAAGAGTGTATTTAAGCTAAGACAGTGAATTATTATCTATATATTTTTAGGAAAAATAATACAGAATATTCTTAAAAGGGGGTAGCGGCGGGGGAGAATGGTGGCCGGGGGGACTAATCCATGGGGCCCTCTAATCTTCTTTGTTTTATTGACGCCCCTGGGCGGCGTGACGGGACGGTTGGTGTTGGTCTGCACGTACGCCAGGTGGCGCTTGTCGACCGGCTTCAGGATCTGGAAGGAGCACTTCAGCGTGCCGTCCACTGACATCATTGCACCTGCATTATCGAATTCCCTGCAGTAGTTGGGCGAGTAGTTTAGAACTCATATCCGTCCTCTACCACCTAATGCACCCGGCATATCAGGTCAAAGTCGTGCTTATTTAGGAACTTGGCCACTAACTCAATGCCGAAGGTGAAAGTGAAGCTTGTTGTCGCCCCAGCCGGCGGTGTCCTTATTGGGGTCGGACCACAGCAGGTCGCAGAGCAGCCCCTGGTCGGGCACTTCCCGGTTGTATACAATATTTTTTAAAACCACCATAGCCCGAATACCCGTTGTAAATCACTCACTTTTGACACTTCACTGGTTTATGTGGTGAGCACCTTCGACCGATGACCGATGCCCGATGCGTTAATTCAGAAGAACGAAGCAGATTTCAACTTAAAATATTTCGGTTTTTATTATAAACTTTATTTAAACCCGAGACGGCAGAACTAAAATTATGTATTTTTTATAAATGTAACTTAAATATTATTGCGGTTATTTTTCGCTATTTTTACCCGGGAAAAATTAAGAACTTCCCAATGTTTCCAAGATAAAGTAAGAGCTATTATAAAAAACCGCCGGCAGCCACGAGGGCGCCCTACAAGTCGCAATAATAAAAAAACTAAATTACCTGCAGAACTTAATAATAATATTATTTTTTTATTAAATATAGGACTCACATTGCTATTTCAAATGCACGTGTACAATAAAATTCCTTACTTACGAATTTCTTTCACATGAAACACATGAAGAAAAGCAATTCCAAATACGTTAAATAGGTCGTAATAACCGGGACATAACGCCATTGTAAATCATATTTATTCATGATACTGCGTAACGAAAATGCGAAATATTTCAGAAAATAGAATACAGGCTTCAATTTCGACAATGTTTATCGCCATATGCTCGATTGAATTACACGCAATAATTTTACGATAACGTTTTCAATTTCGCCATACGTGTTTTACAAATGAGATTGTTAAATGAATACCGGCTGATTTCATCAATCAAACTGAGCGACCGCTAACTTAACTTCGCTAATGCGTTGAACGTACTTATCTACGATCTTTCTCGACTACGCCTTCTGCGCAACGTTATATAAAAAAGTAAATAATAATAATAATTGGATGACTTTTATAGCGCCCTTTTTGTGAAATAACCTCAAGGGCACTGTACAAATACTACTTGCTGGGTTTATCATATTATCTACAAACAGATACAGAAACATACTTTCCCAGTAGGTCACTCCAGATTAAAACGTTAAATAATAATGTTTTCGCTGGAGAAGATGTGATTTTGCACACATAGGATGCAATATTAGAAAACTCTGCACATTGCATGATATTGCAGTTACTGTTTAAATCCTATCTGTCATAGATATTATATTTATTAGAAGGTTATTGGCAAAAGAATAGTAGGTATTTATTTGAAACATTATTTTATTTGAGATTTTCGATGATAATTATTAAGATTTACAAATATTTATAGTTATTTACAATGTTGCGGACTATGAAAAGTTTGAAATTTTTCTGTTAATTACTTTAGGTAGGTAATAACGACTAGCTTCGCTACGTTAATTATGTGTGCAACTGAACCATTCATAGCATGGAAAGACTTCGTGTACAGTACAACGCCTTCCGCATAATGTTTAGCCTCCCCAGATACTGCAGCGCTTCCAGTACGTTCACGAGTTTTCGGTTTTGAAACCCCCAGGGTGGCTGAAATGAGGGAAAGAATAAACGGCTCCAGGAATATTCTCATCATGGAGGTCCGCCTCAGTCCAGGCTCCAGCATCGACGCATGCTGGAGGAAGATATTGGCCCCTCACAATTTAAATGCCGCAGCACTTTAAAGGCTTTATTTACATGTACTTATTTTTTTATGATTTATGTGTCATGTAGCATTCACCTACTATTGTATGTATTGTCACGTAACACAATTAGGAGAATCTAGTCGTTGAAAGAATAATACTTCTAGCCGCTAGTTAAATAAATATACACCTAGCCGCTCGTCGCTATTCGACCAATAGCGACACGTTTCTGCCCGCCATCATTGTTTTTGACCAATGAGACAAGGTACGTGATATAGCTTCGGGCCGCCATTACGGCGTGGGCTCGCTAAGCGATCACCCGCCAGATTACCAATCCAGACGCAGAGTCGTCAGGTTCGTGCAGCGTGCCTTGGGCACGTGGCCGCTCGTTATTGCATCAGTACATTATAAACGCCTTGCTACCTCTGCATTATACCTAAATATTAAAGCCAATGACCAGTGCAATAACTTGCTGCGTCCTGTCTGCCATTGTACGTGTGAAATCCAGAGTCCCTAATCTGCACACTTTACACCAAAGGAATCGTGACTGCTGTCGCCGACTGCCCGTGTAAGCAGATTTGATTCACCCTCTTTCATGTGCTGTTAATAACTGTGCCCTTGAATAACATGTCCTGTTGGAGATTCCTCAGAGAGAGATTATCAATAATCAGATAAGATTGGGATCAGCCCCTAGATTCGAAACCCCATATGTGATTACCTGTAAATGTTGTCCTGTAAATAAACCCTGACAAGAAAGCACGCATCTCTCATTCAAGTAGTTAGTTACCTTTCCCCGATATAAGGCTGCGGCTCGCCTTCAACTTTGAGATAGGAGATGAGATGCCTTACCAGCTGAGCTAACCTGGTGAAACCTGAGATCAGCCCTGCTTCTGGCCTCGAGGTGAGTTAAACTGCCTTCTTTACACCAGCATCCAACGTGTCCTTCCCCCCTTATTACACTGGTGCTCCAACGTGCTCTACTTGTTTCTATATCACTGGAGCCATAACGTGGGGACCCATCCTCTTCCCCTTGTTACACTGGTCGCCCTCGTGTGGGTGTTTCTTCCCCTTGTTACAGTATACTTTGCATGAAATGTATGGGAATGCACTAACCTCCCCACATACCAGAATAAACATTCATTATTATTAAATGAATTAAAAAATTACTTTGTAATCACCACTACATTAATATATACATATCTACATGTTTCTAAACCGAAGCTTTCGTCATGAGGAATATACAGAATACTAAAAAATTGTTATGTCAAGTATAGAAAAATTATAAAAATCGAACACAATAATGTAAGAATAGACAAATTATAAACATAAACAAAAATTCATTAAAGTGGGTAATAATTAATCAAAAATATATTTTTTAAATATTATGAAACGTTGAATAACAATTAGAAATTAAAAAGGATTTTTTTATTAATAATATTAATGTAAATTCAATAGACATCTATTTTTAAAAAAATATTTCATTATTAATTATATTTCATTGACGGTTTTTGTCTAATTGTAAACCGGTTGTATTTGTATGCAAACATTTTAAACCTTTATTTATATTTAAAGAATGATTGGTTTCCAAAATATTATAGGCAAATTGTGAATAATTGTCATTACTTAAACATCTTAGGTGTTCCTTAACGCTAATATTAAAATTTCTCAAGTCTTTCCTATGAAAAAAAAATTCCAATCTTTACTTGTTAATTTATATACCCCCGATTTATTTAAAATATAATTTATTATTAGTATAAAAATCTGGTATAAGCATAGTATTTTTAAATCATTTATTACTATTATTATTATTTTGCAGGCCTTATTTAAATGAAGTTTTATGTTTTAAGTAATTACATTACCAATTACCTTCGTTCCTAGAACCAGAGCCTAGAGGTGAAAGATTTTCTTTTTATTGAAATTTTTTGTTACATTTTGAAACAGTTTGATAATACAAGAAAATTTGATAAAAATTAAATATGTATACAAAAAAATCCCACAAAGGCAAAGCCTGTGTTAAAGTTTTCATTTTAAACAAAAAATAAGTTAATCATTTTCATAAAAGTGGTACCGAAAATGAGAAAGATAAAATATGAGATAAAGTGATAACAAGAAATAAACAACAACAAAAAACATTTCATTAGTTATGACAGTAAGAATTTACTGTTATTATCACATATACGTACATAAGTATAATAAGATTTTAGTGGGCGTTTTAAAATCACACACAATTACGATACTAATGTTTTGAAAGTAGGTTTTATAAAAATGTATATGTATTGTTGTATTAAAAAATGATAACATAAAATAAGGCCTTGAACAATATAATACATTGTTGGTACCAGCAACAGGTGAAAAATTGAGTTGAATTTTAAAAGTCTAACTAACAATAAAATTTAAACAAAAGAGAACAAGCTAGAATTCTGTCTAAAGGAAAATACTTATAAACATTTTCGCAAATAGGGGGCAGCTTCATGTTGTGTTAAATAGAATTACGTTAACTGTGTCTGCACTTCCGCATTTTACTTGACACGGGTATTTCTGAAATTGTATTTCTATATTTAGGTACCTGCTGAGGATAAACATCTGACTGACCAAAGAAAGTACTGAAGAAAATTGTGTAAGTCTTCTTTTAATCCAGCTCATCAAAAACAAGGTAGGAACAAAAATAAGGAAACAGAAAACAGACGGTATAAATTTTGCCATAAAACGTTTAACGTTAACCTTGCTAAAATAATTCCGGGAAAATTCGGAGAACGTTCAGAAGGAAATGGTCGATATTACAATATGAAACAAGCAAAGTCGGTCTTTACATTTTCTACCTAAAATAATAAGACGTATATTAACAAGTTAGTTAAGTAGAAATATATAATTAAATGAAGCAAAAAGTTTGTTTTTGAAGTAGATCAGTCTTGTACACTGAGCTCTGCGTCATGATCTCAAGTCAATGCCACTACGCCCACTATATTCAGCTCGCAACGTCTTTTCCATCATGACATTTTAATTTAGTTTTAATACTTTTTTTTTAATATAGTTAATTTAAAAACTATGTTACAAAGCTAATTAAGACAATTTGTTATTTTTTTCTTGGTACTCCTCACTAGGGGTTCCTGTGATGAGGAGGACTAGGTTTTATTTAAAAACTGTTTATTTTTAAGCTCCGATGAAGTTCTTTTCAAAATGCTGAATAACTCCTCTTCTTTGATTTCTTTGAGCCAGGTTTTAATTTGATTTTTGAATATAGAAGTATACTTACCTGTTATAGGCATGGAATGATCGGGTGAGTCAAATACTTGAATCGGGTCATGTCGGAGTCGGAATAACAGAAGAGTATGTATGAGACGATGTATGAATATATATATACAGAAAGGAGCTTGTGGCAATACAGAGTTACATGGCAATCTATCGTCTATGCCCACCACTGCGGAGAATTGGCATGATGGTTTGATAGTATTACCTGTTAAAAACAAGGGCTCATTTTGCTGGATCCATAGAAAATATAGCATTCAACTTGGGATAAAGCGGGTAGTTACTATATAAAACAATATAGTATTTTCTGCAGTATTCAGAACGAAACAAAAGTTTGAAGTGACGTATATAAGTGAGTTTTAAAACTGGAATGGCTCCCGCTGGACAGGGCAAGAAGCAAGAAGAAAGCCAACCACCCAAGAGACTTCTGATTAATAAACCTGCACAAATAAAAAGCAGTGTCTGTTTTCTCTAAAGAGCGTTTGTACACTGAACTTCAAAAAAAAAAGATACGAAAAGAAAACGAACATGATTTATAATTCTACTACACTTTAAATAGCGTGCCATTCAAAGTCCGTGCTAAACATCCACCCGTCCGCCAATGCTGCCAAAGAGCGTGTCCGGAATGAATCCCATACGTGCGTTATTAATCCCGCACGTATAGGAACTTCTGTCTTAAGAAATGTTCCATACAAAACATACTACAGCGCTACAACGGGATATGTACAAACCTTGGGAATCTGCAAGCAGCCTAGGTGCGCAGCAACTGTGTAATTTGTTAATCCTAAATTTGTACATTTTTTTAAAATTTTATTTATAAGTTTTAATCCATAATTTAGAATCTTCTTATAAATATGTCTTTTTTTAATTCATGCAATAAAAAACTCAGTATAATTTATTCATTTTTGTGAATTTTTTCGGTCGCCATTGTACAGATATCCCTGTGTTATGGCGAACGAAGTTGACAGATTGATTTATTCAGGTATTACAAGAGAATTTCGTAGTTTGTGTGAAAAATCATGAATAATTCAATTGAATGGAGAATGTGAGACATGTAGGAAGGGTATTTAAGGGCATGTTTTATAACCATCTTTTCGTAACGCTTGATACCATTTTAACTGATATTTGGTCTACCGCCGATTTCACCGTTTTATAAACGTTTGTCAGATTACCAGTCGTTTGACAGCAGCTGTCAATTGTTGCCCGACGATCGCTTATATGAAACCGTGCAGTATTTTAATTAGAAATACAATGTATGGTTGGCATTTGTGAAATGGATTCCTTATCGATCAGTGAAAGTGATGACTATTGGTATTATGTATTATAATAACTCTATGACTACTTCTATGAGATTGTCTTTGATATATAACCTCTGCCTGTCAGTCACTTATAAAACGATGGTCAACGAGAATGGTCAATAAATGTACATTTCATTTGCGTTTCTATTAGACACTACAATATGACAATGACAAGCGAATGATAAATATTCAAGATAAAAACCGTTAACGAATCGGTTCGTTACGTTACAGAAATTTAGTAGTTCGTTTATAAAATTGCCCCTAAGTGGGATTTATGGATATTACGATTGAAATATATTGCGAATGTAAGGATCCATAGCCTTATTTGTGTTTTGAAAGTGTGGAGTTGAGTTTCGGTCTATAAGTTGAAGATTTTAGGAATAATGAACTCCAATGAAAAATATAATGGCATTAAAAAATATATATTCATATAGATCAGCAAACACCGATACTTTTAATATAAATAATTATACATAGAATTTATAATTTTTTTAAGTAAAAAAAAATCATCTCATCAAAATACCTTGTTATGTTAGTACCATTGCATTTGGAACTTCTAACGTCACATGTGTATTCTGTTTTTGGATTAGTATGAAATTTTTTTACTTTGTTTTGTATTTTAAACATGTGTTTTTTTTAGTTTTGGCGATTTTTTAATTTAATTTGGGTAACATTAAGCTCTTTAATTGTTGTTCAATATAAAAAAAACTATTATAAATTTTTAAAAAATTAGAGTATTCATGAGCAAACTGATTATCAATACGGATATAATGATAATATTAATGCTCATTACTATTATTATTCTTTGAGTTAAAGATTCTAAAAAGGTACATAATTTTATTACGTCTGTTTAATTATGGTTTTCCATGAATATAATATAAAATTATGTGCGGTAAAGCTCATCCTTGTTTTGACATTTGACATTCTAACCTCAAAACCGATCAAAACCGACCGGCCGTAGATTTACAAAACTAAACAAATATACTGGTATTTAAATTTGAACGCTGATTAAATTGATAATAAAAAATAAAAATAAAAATGGACAGGAATTCCTTATTGAGATCCGGCAGAAAGTTGAAGATTTCTTCGGCTGGTTGTCCGTTCATTATAATTTATAATAGTCCAGGTAGTTGTTACGTAACGACAGAAAGATCCTAGGAGGACTCTAGCTACTCGTCAACAACAACGGTAAAAACGACGCGAGCGCCATGTTTGCCACAACGGCAGCTTGCACGCCCACGCTCCGGACTCCTTTCCTACCCGGCTTCCGGATCACTACTCACTTGCCCACCGCCTTCGTTCCAGTTAACTGCGTCTCTAAAAAGAGCTCGCTAAAAGCCATTTTGGTAGCCGCAAATTGTAACGCCATATTATCATGCAAGCTGGGTTAACGCCCACTGTGTGAGATGAATTAGTTTATAACCACAGAGCACCGGAACATGGTGACTCTCCCGTAACTGTAACTTAACTTCAGTGTACTGATGTTCAAACCCGAAACTTCCACTTGGACCCTTTTGCCGCCACGATCTTAACTGTAAGCTGACTTTGTATTTCCTCTTATGTGTTGTAACTTATTCGAGTCCCCGTTATCATGCCCGTTTAGAGAATTTCAGAGAGAATAATCACCCGTAACTTCCATTTGAGGTTAGGCTAGCCTTTGATTATTGTAGCATAACTTACCATGTATGTACCTTCCCCTGAATAAACTCTGAGTCTGAAAGCATTTAGTAAATTCATTTGGCGTAGTATTAGAGTCCCCGACCCCAATTATAAGACTGCCCGTCGGCCTACGGCCCTGCAGAGGAGATTCTTGGCCTGCCGAAACTGAGGTAGTCGAATGTCCAGAGCCGAGCTCCCTGCCCAGACACCACCCTCAGGGTAAGTCTAAACCAATGAATTGTCTCCCGTAACCGCTCTTTCCCAACCTTCCTCCTCTCCTTCTCCCACATCCCCACCTCCAGTCAAATTCTATATATAACATAGTGTAATTGTGCTCTAAGAAAGTTTTTTGTTGTTGTATTTCTATAAGAAATGTGTTAGCATAAGTTTTAAGTGGAGTTGAAGTATGTTTAAGACATTATGCTGGATGAAGAGTCCGATGGAAGAATATCTCATCGGTCGCTTGCTGATAACACTTAAGTATTTGGATTTTTGGGCTTTGTGAAAAGGATCAAAAATACATACTTTGAGCAGAGCCACCCCAATGATAGAGCCGTATGCTAATAGTGATTGGCGGAGAGATTAGTATATTGTTTTCAGTATTGTAGTAGGTGTAAGTATTAAGTATATTACTAAGTGTTCTAAATACATAATAGAGCTTACAAAGTTCTGATCCCATCGTAGATAATGATCAATCGGGTATTTTATATGGGTGACTCGTTCCAAGTTTGGGTAAGTACAGAAATAATTAGATATTAGACAAGAGTGAAAAATACGTATATAATTATATGTGGGTTGAGTTACAGCTAATATACTGTAGGTTGGTAGTTTAGTTTTTGTAACATTAAGAATATGGCAATTATCGTCTAACAAATTCTTCACAAGATCTAAGTCGTTCACGTTTTGATCAAGTGAATAGGAGATACTTAAGTCAGGTCATATCAAGAGTCTGAATAACAGAGAAGTGTGAATGTGAAATGTGTGCCAAGACAATTAACAATTTTGTTAGATACATTTATTATGTAAACATGCAAAGGTTATGAAAACAAGTTTTTTTTTATAATCAGTTATAAAAAAAAAGACATAAGAAAATAGTAATCTAAGTCAATGCATATTCTTTACTTGTACTCATTTGTATACCATATATACGCTTATGGAATTTATATATTGCAATGGAATATGACATTAAATAACAATTTGTTATAAAATAGTTCTAAAAGAAATAAAAATAACATTGAAAGAGAGAGAAAATACATTTAAAAATGGATGAGATAAGCAATGAAAGAAAAAAATATTAAACTAGAAATATTTATATTATATAGATATATACCACCCTACAAATAACATTAGTTGAACAAATAACAAAGGTAATTAATAAGAAAAGTTATATAAAGTAGATGATTGACTGTTTGTATTATTATAGTAACAGAAATAAAGAAAATAAAATGCTGAAAAAGAAAGGAAATATTTCGAAACCCAACTAAAAATAATTTGTAGAATAGATATAATCTAATTAACAAAAGGTTTTTTTTTTTGCATATGTGTATGAGTTTATTTATATTGAATACTTAATAAAAAAAAGTCCCACTTAGGCAAAGCCAGTGCGTATACTTGGTATTAGTTAGTGGCACATACTTTGATAGTACATAACTGATGACCCTGTACAAATCGCAAGTGCGCCCCACTGTAGAATTTGGCAGCCACCTCTGGTCGGGAGTCGCAAAATATCTGAAAAAAACCCTTGACTCTGTGCCGAAACGGGCGGTTCGTTTGATAGATTCGCCGATCTTAACAAACGGATTGCAATCTTTGGAGCACAGACGTCAGGTGGGAATGCTGTCCTTGTTTTACCGGTATTTTAATGGAAGATGCTCTGAGGAACTAGCGTCATTAATCCCTTCGGCACCGGTGCATATTCGGGAAACACGCCAAACGCGTGCCCAACATTTGCACACAGTCGACATTTGTCATATGAGAACGGGTCGCTTTTACGACTCGTTCCTGTGTTCAACAGCTCGGCTGTGGAACGATCTGCCGGCCTCTGTGTTTCCTCCATCCTACAACATGGGTCTCTTCAAGACCCAAGTTCACTCCTTCCTATCCTCTAAAAGACCCTTCACACAGCATCCCCAAAGATGATATAGGCCTTGAGGGAAATTATTTCCTTCAGGGTCTCCTGTGTGGAGTTACCGTAAAAAACAAAAAAAAAGTGGCAATAAAAAAAAATTGTATGTGTGTATTTACTATACATGCTTTTACACTCGTATGTAAAATTGCATTTATTATCCAGAAGTCTAAGCCTAAGAGTTCAAAACCTTTGATTGAACGGACACGCGCAAGCGATCAGTTCAAAACAAAATTCAAGACATAAGGCCTCTGAAGATGGACAATGTGATTTGTCCGAAAGGTTAGGATTTAAAAACTCCTTCTAAGGACTACATTACGCGGGTAAACCGAGAAAATTATTCTACGTCTTACACTCGTGAAAATCTCAACCATAAAATCTATATATATTTATATATTATTTTTATATATAATATAATAAAACCTGTTCCGTTGTTGTATCTTCACTAAGCACCTTCTACCAAAATGTGAGCTATGGCATAATCAAATTAGAAAAGCTTTCTGTCTGAAATTTATGGATCAAAACAACTATTCTCTACCATCGGAGCTATGAAATATTAATTTAACCGTAATAAAAATGTATGGCTTTGTCTTGCTCATACTATTTTTTTCTACACAAGGATGGGTAGTAAAATTTACTAGTCCTCTATATAAATTAAGCCCGTACCTCGGCAGTATATAACCTTAACGTGTTATTTTTCTCCCTGGTAGTAATTTTTTTTAAGCTTTTATTGTATAAGCCTTGTATATGCCAACCTGCACCGTAGATCACTTCGAGGAGTACATCAATTGTCTCGCCACCTTACAAGCAATTATTGACGAAAAGGATTACACTAATTCCATCATCATCGGAGACTTTAATGCAAATCCCGACTCACTCTTCGGAATAGAACTGAAATCTTTCTGTCAAGAATATGAGTATGTATGTGCCGATACCGAATTATTACCAGAAGACTCCTATACATATATAAATGACGCGCATCACACCACCAGGTGGCTTGATCATTGTCTAGTGACGAAAAATATCTTCAAGCAAGTTCTAGATATGAAAATATACTACGACGTGGACTGGACTGATCATCGGCCTCTCGAGTTGACCCTACAGTCGGACGGAATACCAACAACCGAAATATATACATGTATGAAAACCGACCCAGCAAAATGGAATCCTAAAAATGCACGCGATATCCAAAGGTATAACATAAATTCACAAGTATTTCTACAAAAAATACAACAAGATCTAATATGGTACGACGGAAGTGGCAACCCTGCAAGTGCGAACATTGATGCTCTATACACACATATAGTGGACGCACTTCGAAATGCGGCGATCTCAGCATTTAGCAGTCGTAAACATAATTCACCACAATACAAACAAATATGCGGATGGAACGATTTTGTTGCACTAAAATACGCAGAATCTAGGCATGCAATGATGATTTGGATTGAGAATGGCAGACCTCACGCAGGCCCCATCGCGGAAGAAAGAAAGTTAAAGCGTGCAGCATTCAAACTAGCCCTGAAAAAATGTCATAGAGAATCACAACAAATTCAGATGGACAAAATAGCTAGAGATTTAGAGAATCGTGACTTCAAACAGTTTTGGAATAAGTCGAATAAACAATGCAACATACGGTGTAAAATTCCAAACAACATAAATGGAGAAACGAACGCTAAATCAATCGCAAACATTTTCGCAGAACATTTCTCAACCACTACTCCGACGTCCCCGATCTCCTCAAGTGAATCACCATCTAGTCATTTCACAAATGAAGACAGCACCATCTCAATCACAGTAGACATGATTAACACCGCCATGAGATACATGAAAACTGGGAAGTCAGCAGGCCATGACGGACTGAGTTTTTGAACACGTTAAATACGCAGGAGGACCAATTTTACAGCTGCTGGCGAGGCTATTTAATGATATTTTGAAGAATGGATACTTACCAAATAATATGACAAGAACTATAATAACACCCATTCTCAAATCTAAATCGTCGGACTCAACCACCCAGGACAGCTATAGACCAATCTCAATTGCTACTGCCGTCGCAAGATTATTCGAACGTTTACTACTGGACCGAGTCGGACCCAACATGGAAACTAATGACAACCAAATGGGTTTCAAAAAGCAGACCTCTACCGATGCAGCCATATTTACTGTGAAAAGAACACTAGAATACTATAGAAATAAGAAAACCACCTAATACGCATGTTTCCTTGACCTGAGTAAGGCCTTCGACAGGGTTTCTCACCCGTTGTTATGGGCTAAACTCAGAGATAGAGGAATATCATCGGAGGTGATACACATCCTTGACTTGTGGCACAGACAGCAGGAAAACCTAGTAAGGTGGAAAGATGGTCTTTCCGAACCTTTCCTCCTAAAGAGCGGCGTCAGACAGGATGGATGCATGTCCCCGATATTGTTCAACCTTTACATGGACGAACTAACTGAAAGGCTAAACAATGCAAGGGTAGGCTGCCACATCGGAGGACAGTGTTTGAACAACATCAGTTATGCGGACGACATGGTACCAATGGCACCGTCTATAAGAGGGCTGCGCATTCTCCTGAAGATCTGCGAAGAGTTTGCTGAAGAAACAAACATGTCTTATAACCCCAATAAAACAGCTCTGTTGGTCATAAGATATAGACAAGGCCCGACTCGTATTCCTGCAGCTACCCTGAACGGTGTGATCCTGAAGGTGACTGAAGAAACCAAATACCTAGGACACATAATCACCAGTACTCTGATGGATGATGAAGACATTGATAGGCAAAGACGCGCTCTCAGCGTAAAATCGAATATGCTCAGTAGAAGATTTCGCCTTTGTAGTACCGCTGTGAAAAGGACTCTATTCCTTGCCTTCTGCGCAACGTTGTACACCTGCGAACTCTGGGCAAACTACAAAAAGAGTAGTATGGAAAGACTTCGCGTACAGTACAATAACGCCTTCCGCATAATGTTTGGCCTCCCCAGATACTGCAGTGCTTCCAGTATGTTCACGGAGGGCGAGTTTCCGGTTTTGCAGCCCTTATAAGATCCAGGGTGGCTGGAATGAGGGAAAGAATAAACAGCTCCAGGAATATCCTCATCATGGAAGCCCGCCTCAGTCCAGCCTCCAGCATCGACACATACTGGACAAATATATTGGCCCCTCACAATATAAATGCCGCAGCACCCTTAAGGAGTTATCTTACTCTTATTTAGTTAAATTATTATTTTTCTTTATTTATTTATTTTTACGATGTGATGTATGTATATATTTTGTATATTTTTTTATAACTATTGAATGTATATTGTTGTATGGAATGTGTGGGACTGCACTAGCCTCCCCACATACCGGAATAAACATTTATTTATTTATTTTATTTATTGTCTAACCCATAGGTTCTCAACGTGGACGATAACGCCCCCTTGTGGGCGTTTAAGACTTTCAAGGGGGCAGTAAAAGACCCAAAGAAAATTAGGGGGCGTTGAGATGGCACAGTTAGGGCGTGGGCAGGTAAAAAAATATAGTCTAATAAAGACAAAAAAAATCGCTTATCACGTACCAATAAAGCAAAGTAAACTAATATTGGTTAATTTTTGATATTGTATGTATTGTAATCATTTTTATCACGTGTGCGAAAATTCACATATTTTAGTAGTTCGGGAAGTGGATGAAAATAGAACTGAAAGATTCCGTTACATTCATATCTACATTAAATTGGATGATATAAAATATTTTGTTTTTTGATTTGAATTAAAAAATGTTAAAACTTCCGAATTCACTTGAAATTTCTCATACGAGTATATAAATACAGGTGAAGTTAATAAAAGTCTGTTAATAAAAAATAGCAAAAAAATATGTTTGTAGTAATTAAGCTATTATGTTGACCTCATCGAAACATTCTTCTTTAAACTCAGAAATAGGATGGGAGTCATATCCTATCGTACGACTTTATAATATTACAGTGTAATTAATTATTTAAATATAATCGTGGCAATAGCTGTTTCAGATTCGCGACAGATAATAAGTTTAAAAAAATAGGGAGGGCTATAGAAAAATAAATATTTTCAAAGTGATCGGTGGGCAAAATAAGGTTAAGAACCTATGGTCTTACCCAAGGTAAATTAATTGAATTATATGCTTCCCTTTGTTTACTTAGTTTTCCTTCATAATTAATTACATACTGTATTTCTGTTGAATTTCTTCTGTTATGCCTCTAAATATTTATTTCTAATTCTTCTTTTAATAGCTTAACTCTCAGATTTATGCTTCCCTTGAGACGTCTTTTAATATTTGTTAACTGGGTATTTATTTTAATCTGGGGTCTTAATGTTTACAATATCATTTTGTAACTGTTTAATCCTGGTTGCGAAGGTAAATTAATTAATTACTTGGTATTGGTTAGTTTTTACTTTCATTACATAGATATTTATGTAAAGCAGGTAAAACACACTTGAGTGGTTTATCTAAGAAATTGTTTATAATGTTTTAATATCGCTGTGAAAATTATAATAATAACATTTTAAATGAGTGCTATCCTTATATTACTAATTCAATGCGTAAAACGAGATTAAATTTTGACTGAATGGATTATTCTAGTGATACGAAATGTTTATTTATCGTTTCATTTAAAATATATATATTTTCTTTGTTATTAATTTTTTTATTATTTACTATTGGTATAAAAAGCTGGTTCGATAGTGTTTGGGATGTTTTTAATTATTAAATTTGAGGTATTATTATATAAAAACAATATTTTCTCCACTGTTTACTAACATCAGTTACATGTAAATATTCTAATACAATTATCAACACTGTCGATACTCTTTTATCTGAATTTTAACGATACCAAGATTAGTTATTTGTTAATATTATTATATTCGTTATCTGTTACCACATAACGAATATAATAATATTGTGTGTTGTTAAGTAACGGAATTACTAATTACTTCTAGTCTCTCGTGCATAGACACCTAGCTCCTTGTTAAAAAGTCGGCGATTTCGGTTGGGTGGTTCCGCGTCCCGGCACGAGGAGCGACGGCAATTTTTGCCACAGAAAGATTCCGGCATCAGAACGCACAGGTTGTGTCATCAACACGCGCTCCTACGCCGACACGCCGTTTACAATGGCGTCTTGTTACCGTAATTTAAAAGCCCTAACTACTGTTAACTAATATGAAGACACCGTTCCTGCTTGGAGCTGTCTCGACTCCGGACCGATGCCCCAACGTAGGCTGTATTTAAAAACCTATTTTTGTTTTGCTGTACTTAACTGTGATTTAAAGTAACTTGCCCGATTTTAATGGTACTAGGGAGAGAGAATTTTAGATTAATAGATAGGGTGTGTATTGCCAATTTTTAGTGTATGTTTCCCCATATGCACAAACTGTGATTGCCCTCCCGTAAATAAACCTTGGCTAGAAGATGCATGTCTTTTCATTTGGTAGTTAAGTACCTTTTTTCCTCTGAGCCGGTATGAGGCTGACGACGACTCACGTCTACAGAAGAGAGATTACCTGTTCTATCTACTGAGCTACCCAGGTACGCCCGGGGTCAGGCGCCCCTCGTCTGGCCTCAAGGTGAGTTTAACCTAATCTGTTTCTTTTACCCTGCGCCTCTCTGCTCCCAATCTCAACACTGGCGCTCCAACGTGCTCTCTAACCATATTAGTGTCTAAAACGAACGTTGAACTTCGATTTCATGATATTTGCACAGTTTTTATTATTATTATTATTAGCTGTATGCAATGTATTTGCTAAGACGGGCTTTGAAATATTCATCCAGCGGATAAAGTTAATATTTTAAATAAATCTGGGGCATTTAAATTAATTTGTAACGATTGCAACTATTTTTAAATGGGAAAGATTTCTAGAAATTTCAGCATTAGAGTTAAGGAGCACCTAAGGTGTTTAAATAATAATAATTATATTAATTTGTATATTTTTATCATATTTTAGAAACCAATCATTCTTTTGATATAGATAAAGGTTTAAAAAATTTACATACAAATACAACCGGTTTACAATTAGACAAATTTGAAATTTTAGAAATCGGAAAAAGCGTTAATAGTAAATTACATTTAATTAATAATCTTTTTTTTAATAGGTATCTATTGAATTTATTTTCATATCAGTATTAATAATAAAAATTGTTTATTTTTTAATTTTTAATATAAATTTGTTATTTAATGTTTTACAATATTTTTTTGTTAGAATTTTTGATTAATTACTTACCTACTTTAATCAATTTTTGTTCATAGTTATAATTTGTCTATTCTTACATTATTGTGTTCCATTTTTATCATTTGTCTATAATTGACATTATTATTTCTTTTAGTATTCTATATATTCCTGATGAAGAAAGCATCGCTTTCGAAACATGTAGATATGTGTATATTAATAAACTGGTAAATACAATATAATTTTTAATTAATTTATTTAAGAATATTTACAATTTAAAAGGAGAACTGTGTTCAAAATCAGACGCCAGAAGGCTTACGGCGATAAAAATACTAAAACGACTCACAAATCTGTTTATTTGCGTTTTAAATAATCGCGTTTAAAATGGTAAAGGTGGAAGGTAGATGGGGTATTTGTTGTATGTGGTCCTGTTTTTTGTTTTTGGAAGGTACAAATTTGTACCTGGATGCTTACGTAAGGGTCAAGGGTCCCGCCGCGCCGGTGGCCAAATGTCGTTTTTATTTAATATGTCAGTGGCGTAAAAACATGAGAAGCCCCGGGCGCCACAAACCCTCGCCGTACCTCTGAAGTATGCGGATTCCAAATGTAAATTGAATTCTGTTTTATTTTTTTGTATAAGACCCTTTGTTTGACTTGTATTTTCCCAGAACAATTCGAGGCAGCTCTGTGAACACGCAGTACGTGCTCTGTTGTCAATGCTTCAGTTCAATGGATTCTATCGAGAAGTACTAGTATGTATGTATTTACAATCGCGCAGTTCCTCTCCAAAATTAAGTTACAACCTTATATCGAAAAGTGGCATAATTCAGCTCTTTTAAAGTGGGATATTTCTTCCTAGGATAAATTCCCAGATCTCTGTTGACATCTACACATGTACAGATGTACTGCATCTTTTTGATGTACCAATCAATGTGACCACTAAGTATTTATAGAAAAACAATGTGGAAAATATCCAAATCGTTTCCAATCACATCAATTTCAAACATATTAACAAAAAAGTCACATTTCTCTCTTACTGAATAAATTTTTCGGACATTTTTGCATGTTTAAAACGTTTTTTATATTGTGTAAAATTATTTTTTTAAATACTCGCATATTTCTGTGCACGCAATGAGTTCCAAAGAATGAACGCCAAAGTAAATTTTTGCAATTGATGCATAGTTTCGGTCAGTAACATAAAATTTAGGAACCACAAGGCATTTTACAAGCAGTAATTGCTTTTGTGTTTAATTCGTAGAATTCCGTTTAATTATTTTTTTTATTTAATGTAAATCAAATTTAATAATGTTATTATTAAGTTCTGCAAGTATTTTAAGTTTTTATTATTGTGACAGCTGTTTCGGCGTTTAAGGCAATTTTCAAACTATCAGTTGAAAAGTTTGAAAATGCCCTTAAACGCAGAAACAGCTGTCACAACAATGAAAACTAAAAATACTTGCAGAACTCAATAATAACATTATTAAATTAGATTTACATTATTATTTTTTTTTAAATTAACAAGCATTTCACAAATTCAAAACGTTGCCGTGAGAGCGGTATCTGACCGCTAGAAGATAGAAGACCTCCATACGTTTATTTTTATTATTTTTTTATTCTTTACCTCGCACGGAAAAATAAACATGTTTGCACAATTATGGTGTTAACATCACGTCCTATGCATGTGTTTTTGTATAACAAGGAAAAAATTGGATTAGACTTTTTTGTGTAATTTGATCAAAAATAGTTGTTTCGTATTGTAAGAATTTTTTGTTGGTAGGTTCTAGGGGCACATTGCTTTACCATTATTTAAGGTTTAAGGCTAAAAGAAATGTAATACATGCTCATAGATGGCATTAATTAAATATTTTTAAAAAAATGTTTTCATCACGTAAAATGTTGAAATGACTTATTTATTGGCGGGTGTATGGAATGTGAATAAATTGGCATTGTAGATTTAAAGCTCAAATCTTTATAATAATACAATATGTGTTTGTTACTAACATATGTACAATCTTTTTACCCGACAACAAACAATTCGTCTCAAAATTTATAAGCATTAAATGCCAATGGTGTTTTGTTTCTAAAATATTTAAATTTGCGTCAATTCCACGTTTCGCTTACCCCTAAGTAGGTACTATGTGGAAACAGAATTTACAAATAATTTCCGACACTACCTACCGAAATGTGAAAGGACAATTTTAAATATTTTATCATGTGCGTGTTGTTTGGTGCTAATGGATAGTGAATAAAATATTCAGTAACCGCGGTGACGATTTTTGCCAATATTTCTTTTTTTTTAGATTAACCTTTGACAACATTTTAAAAGCTGGAGATGTTTACACATCAAAGGAATCGGGTACAAAAACATTTGAAAACAATGGTAAATTTCTCCATAATGTCAAGAAAGGATTTTTTTCTTCTGATGCCTTATTCTATCGGCCTATTATATTTTAATTCTATTAACTATCATCAGAGGAATTTTCACCGTGCAGACTTTAGGTTGGAACAAGTCATCGGAACTACAGTCGTACCTATATTATATATATAACACAAGGTCAAACAGATTTAGGTTTATCCACTTCATCTACGCATTTACTTACTCGAGTCTTCTTCTTCGTATTGTGGAGGAGAGTTGGTGGAGATCATAGTGGGATGCAGAGGTTATTCAGTCAGTCGATGGCATCGGGAGTCACTTGGTTCAGCGCGGATGTGCCATAGCGAAACTGATGAAGAGGAGTTCCTCAAGTATTTTAAGGGTACGCAAATAGTTCAGTATCAATGCTTAGTTTAGCATCCATGTCAAATATTTATTTTATTGTATTTATTATTTTCTTAACGCCCCGATAGGCTTTTATATATTTTAGCATTTTAATCGTTTTGTGTACAGAATGAAAAAAAGGTTTTAAATTAACAAAAAAAGAACATGATAAATATATAAGTGTAACATATTTACGAGTATGTGTGTGTATGTATAATATTGTATAGGTGCATGACACAGAGAAGTTATTAATGGAAAGTTTTTGAAAGTTTATAAAGACTTGAGCTTAAATCTACAATGCCAATTTATTCATATTCCATACACCCGCCAATAAATAATTCATTTCAACATTTTTCGTGATGAAAAGGTTTTATTAAAATATATTTATCGCCAATTTGTAAATAATACTTCTTTTTTTTAATAAAAATAGTAATAATTTCTTTGGCCGATTGGTATTCGCTTCGTGGCGTCATTATTGATAAATGAATTAAAAAATACACTTTTTTCCACCACTTTCACTCATATTAAATATACATAGATATCTACATGTAGATTTCATGTATATTTATAAAGTGGTAAAAACAAAGCGTGTTTTTTAATTCATGTAAAAATAGAAATAGACTGATCTACAAAAAGTTAAGCCTAAGATAATATAGGCCTTGAGGGAAATTATATCCCTCAGGGTCTCCTGTGTGGTATTTCCCTAAAAAAAAGCCTGTTATTTTTCTTCTGTTTTCTAGGGTATGTATTTTGAGTATATTTAGCAAGAATGTATAGTTTATGTGTTGAATTGGTATGTGTAGTTTATGTGTTGAATTGGTATGTGTAGTTTATGTGTTGAATTGGTATGTGTAGTTTGAAGTTAATAAAACGTAAAAATTTGCGCTGCACGCGTTCAATATTTTTATGAATAAGATAGTATGGGATCCACAATATTGATAGAACCGAAACATTTTCATGCTCACTTTTGGTTTTAGATCACGGTCAAATTAAGAAACATTTATAAAAAGCTTCAAACTAAATATTCTATTTTTTTTAAACCAGACGAACCTTTTTATTTATTTGCTGTTGTACTTAAATTGGCGGCACCACCTCTCATCCTTCTTATTTTAGTTTCTTCTCTTTGAATGTTAGAGCATCTTTATGTATTACTTTCTCTAAGGTACCACCGTCCCGGTAACAATTCGTCGGATAAGCAAAATCTCTGCCAAGTGATGACAAAGCAGGAGTGCCCGAAGAGGCCGGTTGGGAGAAACCTCTTAACTTCTCCAGCCAGACTCTCTCAACCCATCGCGAGTCGCCTTACACCACTGATAAAGGGATGGATTAATACGTTCGTCACTCCTAGGCACACTAACTCCTGGATTTCTACCCATCGCTCATATCTATTTTCCTTCCTAGAACTTTCTCTCCTTTATTTCCTTAAAAAATGACGTAGGCCCGAGGGAAATTGTCTTCCTCAGGACCTCCTATGTGGAATGAATGTAAAAAATATATGTATTTATACGAGCGTTTAGAATTAATAATTCCCTGAATTCATCGGTTGATGGATTTTATATTTTAAAAAAATTATCAATCAAATACTCTCTGATAAAGTTTAAAATATCCATGAGTGCTATTAACGTCAGCCCATTTATTCGCGGCCATAGAATTTTGGTATTGAATCGAGTCAATGATGTTGTACGCCTTAGAGCACAGGTGGGCGATTCAATAAAACCCCTCAGAGTAAATCTCGCAAGAGAAAATTCGCTACGAATATCTGGGAGGTTTTAGTGCGCGTTTCTTCCTGTTGAAATGTTTGGAGAAAAATATATTAAATCGGTTTAATGAAGTAAAAAATGGTTAACAAATTATAGCAATTACATGGAAATATATATATACAAAATATATGCTGACAGGCTACTTGTATTTAGCGTATGCGGATTCCTTTGCATGAAAAATTATATTACCATAAAAAATAAAAATAAATGAAAACGAAAATATTTTTTTCCGCTGTGTACTTCTGTTACTTGAGAATATTTATTTGATACCGGTTTCGACACATCCGTGTCATTCTTAAAACTAAATTAAATTGAGCAAGTACAGAAATAATTAGACATTATTAGGTGATGGTAGTGGGAGTGGAAGTGGTAATTTGGAGGGGGAGGGCGTTGGGAGGAGTCAAAATAACTGTTTTTGGTTTACAAAATATAAGTTGAGCGCTCAGTGTTACACACTATAGTTTCAAGTATTATAACACTTCTAACGCATATAATAATAATACAAAATAAGTAGACAAATAATAGATGAACAATAAAAAAATAGAAATTCAAAACATTTACAGAATGTTATTTTTATGAAAACTTATTAAAAACGTAATAACTTGAATATATGGATGTAATTATGTTTCCGAGTACAAAAAATAAAGCCTTGGAAAACCTTTGATTCCTACACCATTAAAGCAAAAAAAAATGCAAATGTGTTTCGAAAAAAATTGATCATTGTTAACCAAGGCAACACATACAATTTTCTTTAAAAAAAACTGTTTTTAATGTTATTTTAATAAATCATATACCTTAATTCCTTACTTTTAATAATAAACACATAAACAAACAAAAAAAATCGGGATTATGCCGATCGGAGGGCATGGTCGCGTCAGCACTCAAACTTCCACCACTGTGCGGGGTAGCAATAAGACTACGTTGGCTATTGGTACTTTACTCCTGCAGTTCTTGAGATAAAACCGTATTATATGCTTTCTATTACAAAGATAACTATCAGGAACAAGGCATTATTTCCACAGAATAGCACTCCGCGGGAGAGCTGTAAGATTTGTGGCTCTATGCCAGGTGTAGCTGGATCAAAACCTGGCGATGTTATACAAAAATATCACGTGGAATTTTTCATAAAAAATGCACTTTTAGCATTTAGCTCTGGAATAATACCACATTTCCAAACCAGGCTGAACTATATTTAAAAAATAAATCTTGTGCAATGTTCACTATACATATATCAGTATAGTGAACATGCTCTATGGCCAAATGTAAGCTGTGTGTAGTTTTTCAATTCAACTGCTACATTTTTTCAAAACTTAGATCAAAATATTTCAATTACTTATATTTATACGAGTATATGAATATTTTATTTTTATTAATTAAATTAATAAATAAATAAAAAAATGTATATTTGTTTATTTATTTTTTAAATGCGTAAAATAGAACCCCAATTCATTTTAGGTAGTACTGGGGAAAACTCCAATTGATAAAACGGTAGTAAAGGAATACTTTATAAATGTTAATTCGAGATAATGGATACAGAGTAATACGCACTCTCACTGTCGCCCTGGTAAAAGACCACCATTCAGAATTGAAACGTTGCTTGAAATGGCTTTAGCCGTGTTTGGTGACCAGATCTGAATAACCTGGTATCTCCTCACCTTCCTCTTCTCATACCATTCAACCTCGCAACATTCCCCAATAATTAAAGATGCCATAGTCTCACTATCTCCGGTTAACAGGGAGGAGTTGGTATATTTGCTTCATTTTCATGTTAGTCCTTAACCTAGCGGTAGTGTTGAAAACTAAAAAACTGACAATTTATGAAAAGGGTAAAACCTTTAATAAAGAGATAACATTATGTCTCTAATTTCAAAACCAACATTTTTTCCATTGTGCAAAAGTTAGTAGCCTATCAGTGTTACTTTTCGTACTTAGTGAAAACGGTTTGCGGAGGCATGGCTTTGCTGTATGTATCCACGTAATAAAACATTTTGCAATTATTACAAATGTATCTAATAGAAACAATTGATCAATGTAGAACAATTGTGAGATAAAAAAATATTCACAATTTTATTATAGAAAATATATTTTGATTGAGAAATTTGGGGCAGTTATATTTTTTTTTTTTGTTTGTTTATTCTCTTGAAGTAGGCACAGCTTTTCAGCATGTATGGACTACACTCCACTGACATATAAAATAAAGAGCATTTACTTTGGGGACATCCTTTAATACCATTCCTGAGTGATTTTGGATTTCCAATAAAATAGCAAGCGGGCTGTAGCAATGAATTGATCCCGAATTGAATGACATAGTAATATTATATGGGTTCCGTTCCTGGTAATAATATTTCGCATAAATGTATTTATTCCGATGTCTCCCCTGAATACGGCGCAGTCTCCGCGGCCCTTAGTATGGTTAAGGTCGTAATTTTTATAGAGGACATTCATGAGAATAATAAAATGCACCATATAAAATTTCATAAGTCTTGTATCTTCCAACCTTTATCAATACGAGCGACTGTAACTGTAGTAATAACCGGTAACACCTAAACAAATCGACCAACGAAGATTCACGAAACAGATATGACCACAAAATTTTAATAAAATAGAAGTTACATCATAAAAAATTCTCAACTTTATGAAATTTTACAATACCTTTTTTTACCTAGATGACGTAAACAGTAGTTTGTTTTTCAAATAATATTACTGTAAAATTAGATGCACGGTTTAACAATATGTAAAGTGATATATTTGTATTAATAGTTTAATATGTTTGTTTTATTTTATTTTATTTTTGCTTATTAGGGAGACCAACAAATTAAATAAAATAAGGTACAATATCTTCGCCGTAAACGTCAAGGGAGCCAGTCCACAAAATCATTAAGCTGAGAAATCGGCGCGAAAAGATTTCTATGTGACAAAAAAGTAATGTTTTTTGTTAGTTTTTTTTTTTATTAAGATAGAATGGTGAAACTGTTGTGAAAATGTCTTTATATTATTTTGAATGAATAGGTAAATAATTAGCATTTTTGAAGTTATGTGTGTTATATCTCTTGACCACTGAATATTGCAATATGCAGTTGGCACACTTGTGTGGTAGCCAAAAGAGTGAGGCCTCCTATGCCTGTTGACCATTGAGAATTTGTCCACAAACCACTAAATTATAAAAATTGTTTTTATTTCATGGCATATACTTCATAATTTAAAACAAAAATAAATAAAATACTTCCCATCTGTACTAGATATTTACTAAACCTTTAATTTAAAAAAATAATCATTCAGTTTTAATGGGTATTTTGTCCTCAAATCCAAAATTAACTTATGTATTAAGCAGGCAGCGCAGCCGTTCCTCTTAAGAATTTCGTCAGATCTGATTAGTCTATAACCTAACCTAACCTAACCTAACCTAAACTTAATGATCTTTTTTTCATCAAAAAGTACAGTAAATATCTAGTATGGATTAGAAGTAATATATTTATTTTTATTTTACATTATGAAATATAGGTCATTAAAGGAATTGATTTTTCGTGATTTTAGAGGCACCTTTTACAATTATTGGGAGGCTAACGGTGATGTAAAATAAGTTTTACCGCGTCTGCTTTGAAAATATATTGAAATTTAAAATAATATTTTTTTTTAAATATTAAAATAAACATTTTGGCGGACTTTAAATTAAATTAAATACGACCAATTTACGTTGGAACACAAATATTTAAAATATCAACCCGAAAACAAGTTTTTTTGAAAAAAATAAATTTTTTTGTATTTTTATTTACGTTATCGTATTTACATAGCAAATATGATTTTTTTTAAATACAATTACACAGAAATAATTTTCTAAGTTGCCTCTACAAATGAGAAAAAAAAAATTTCATGGCATAACTTCACAATTTAAAACAAAATTAAATAAAATAATTCTCGTCCGTACTAGATATTTACTAAACCATTCATCATTCAATTTGGATGGGTGTTTTGGCATCAAATCCAAAATTAAATTATTTTTGATACAGGCAGCACGGCCGTTCTTCTTAACATTTGTCAATAAAACAATTATAATAAATGGATTATTTCTATAGCGCCGTTTTCGTGAAAAAATCACTTCAATATTCTAAACCAATACTACTTCACATTCATAAATAAAAAATAAAAAAAACAATAAATAGCGACAAACACACATATTAGAAACACTAGAACATTTCAGAGTCAAAATAACATCCATCAAATAACCACAAACACAACATTTGGACAAAAAAGCTTCTTATACTATGGTACTAAACTCTACAACAAAATCCCACTACCCTTCAAAAATCACAACAATAATCAATTTAAAAATCAAATAAAGCGGATACGTTACATAGAGAGATCTGAAATACAAAATATATTAACACCAAATACAGACTAACACCGAAAAAATCGCCAGCACGGGAAATCCCAGTAACGATACATTTCTTTGTTTTTAAAAACAAAAATAAAGTTAATAAAATATAATAAAACATAATAAAACAAACAGAAATAAAACTGCCAGTCAGTGGTAGAATGGTATCCTAAATTTGGGGAAACTTGTACAACTGAAAGAAAAGAATTTTCCACTTTGGAACGTAGATGTAACTAGAATTAATTTTTTTATGTTTTCTACTGTTTAAAAATGTTATATCTTCAATCGTCCTCAATTTCAAACCAGAGGTCAAATATGTGATCAGAGCCAAGGACCTTACCGCTCTGCCGTTGAGGTAAGTCGACGTAAAATCATACATCACTATTCAAATTAGAGTAAAACACAAGGTTAAATCTCACTAAATTGTGCGATATAATTTTCATGTTAATATTATTTATCTTAGTTCAATTTCCTTTACGCGGGGAACCCAGGCCACTACGTGAAAACAACCTTGAAATCCGATTCCAAAAAGCGTCTAGTGAATAAATCGAAAATGTATCGATCTCTGTCGTCCCGATAGTTGATTTAGTTAACCGATTTTCAATACATATTGTGATCTTCTATTTATGGAATATCTACCGTTCTATTTCAGTTATTTACACAGTTTGTCTAAGACGACAACGGTTCCTAGGCTTTTGAATAGTATTCCCCAGAGACACCCTTTCTCTGAATTGTTCTATGAAAATAGTCGCATTTCTTAACTAACAACTAACTAATCAGCACTGCTTCAACCTGCGTACTGCGTTAATTCCATTGCCAGGGCCAAATTGGACGCCTGTTAAATACTGTTCTACAATATGCACGACTACAAAGTTGTAAGTATTGCATGGGTGAGATAATATTAATAATAATATGATGATTTGTATAGCGCCGTTTTTGTGATAAATCACCTCAAGGGCGCTGTGCAAATATTACTTCCTATTCTCTATCTAATTATGTACAAACAGATACAGAAAAACATACTTACCTGGCAGGTCGCTTCGGATGAACACAGTTTTATTAGAAAATTTTGAAATTTTAAGCTTAGAGGTAATATGATTTTTACAGTTGCTATTTTATCTTCCTTTAACTGGTAATTAATTACAAGTTATGCAGGTGTGGAGGGCAATCTTGCTGTTAAATAGAATCACTTCCGACATCGACATATTTAGCATCAATAAAGCTGCGTTTAATCATAAAGCTTAGTTGCTACTTATATAATACCAATATGTGTTACATGCAATTTACCTTATTCCTTTTAATTTTTATATTTTTTATTAAGTGATTATTTTGGATGTTGTACATCCTTTCCTTTTCTAGCAATATCTTTAAAAATGCCTTAAAATGTAAATTTTGTAAAAAATTTAAAGGCATATAGAATTAAATTGAATAGAATTAAGATTGTTTGTAAAAGTAAACTGTAAATGTCAAATAAAAAACTCACTTCTATGACTTTTACTAGAAGCATTGCATTTAGTATATTCGTTAAATGAAAAACCCACCCTGAGTGTCAAGTCTATAATTTTTAAATCTAAATATGGAAGCGTTCGGGAAATGGTATTCAAATCAATGGTTGATGAGAAAACATCACTTTCCAGGGGAACAGGTTGTACGATCATGATATATTCTGTTAAAACTTACAACTACCAGATAAAAATTTTAAAATACTACTTCATAAATTTGTACTCTCGGTACAAAATGCTGATGATGCATAAAACTCAATAACGTAAAAATACATAAGTGTCCTTGAGGAGAAGTTATCACAAAGGTTGACAATTTATATCAAAATTTATTTTAAAGTTTTTTCATGTTATATTTTCCGAAATTCATAATTTACATGCATACCCATCAATGTCTTCGAACTTCCATAAAAAATGGTTCAATTTCAAGATCCAACCACAAAACTTAATTTTTTCTGCCTCTCAATATAAATAATTGGTAAAACTCAACATGTGTTAGCAGATTTTATCCGTCGAACACACAGAATACATTTATATTATTTTTTTTCTATAAACGAAAGGAAGAAATTGGTAGAAATATGTTCACATGTTATATTATGAAATAACATTCGTTTTGGGAAAATATTCTATCTAAGGATGACTTTTTATATTGGAACCCTTACTTACAATCTGCTAGAAGGAAATATACGGTTCGTGGCCTCGCCGGTCAAATACTCAGGACATATCCTTACAGAAGACATGAACGATATGGAAGATATGGAACGACAAAGAAGAGCCATTCATAAACGCGACGGAATGCTCTCAATGCAGTTCTACCACTGTAGCGAGGATGTCAGGAAACTGCTTTTTAAGATATACTATACTCCCCTATACACGTGTGAGCTGTGGACGCAATGGGACAAGCTGAGGGTGTGCTACAACAACGCATTCATGCAACTCCTGCAACTTCCAAGGTTCTGTACGATGTTCACTCAAGGGAGGGTCTACTTATTCTCCGCCTTACTTCGCCACCGACTAGCCAGCTTCTGGGGCAGGACACGGAAGTAAACCAACGCCATTGTCGTGGCTCCACTCAATGAGCGATGGATACAGATCATGCGACTACCACCCTGAAAGACGATCCTTAAATTAAATTAATTTATTTTATTCTCTGTTATTATTAAATATTATGTATTTCATTTTCTTTCTTTTATTTTGTGTAATTATCATTTTGTAATTATTAATTTTTTTTTTCACTTTCTTCTCATGTATTTTAGTATTATTATTTTAGCGTTTTTATTATATTCATTTCTCTATTTATATTTGTATATATTTTATCTAACATGGCAGACTGGTTTTGCACTATCCACCCAGACCTGCTGAATAATTATATATTTTTTTTAAATAAATAATTTTAAAAAATTTATAAGTACCACACAAGAGTCCCAGCTGCTCCCAACCATCTGGAGCCAGTGAAACTATGGCATCGCCGCTTGGAGAATGTTGTGATGTGCCGGGTTTTTAATGAAAACATTAAACTTTTTTCGCCAACCTACAACCGCTGAAGTACACATCTCTAGGAGGATATTCCAATGTGGTAAATACACTCGTTTCGCCTATGGGATAAACCGCCATTCAGAATCGAAACGTTGCTTGAAATCTCTTTAGCCATGTTTGGTGACCAGATCGGTATATCCAAGTGCTTCACGACCTCCCTTTTCCCCATCTCCTTACCTTCAGCCTCGCAACATACCTCAATCGGAAATGCCATAATTCCATGTTTATTCCATTTTTCAATGTTGTACGATACGTGTAGGCCCACACAAGGGACTGTAAATATTTAGGCACCGGCACACAGGAACGCATCACTATTGTGATTCGCTAGTCCTACTGAGAAAGGTGTTTGGTATTTTCCAAGTGGGGATGTCGTCGCCCGGAGCGTACTTGATTTGTAGCACCGGCCAGAATGATCGATCGCTTGAGGTGGTGTCAGCTGTCATATGAGCGAGGTTTGCTGCGTATCCGGGGACGGCTTTAGGGTCAGACCGGTCGCTGCAAGCTCGTAAGTAGACTGGGTGGCTGTTGGGCTCAGGTTGTGGCATATCCAGGGACGGCATTAGGGTCGGACCGGTTGCTGCAAGCTAGTGGGTAGGTTGGGTGGCTGTCGGGCTCAGGTTGCAGCATATCCGGGGACGGCTTTTAGGGTCGGACCGGTTGCGGCAAACTCGTGGGTAGGCTGGGTGGAGTGAAGATCTCTCACTTGATGATAAGAGCAGTTCGGGTAGAGTGGAGGTCCGGGTAGATTGAAGATAAATGATGATTGTCGATTTTTACGGTGGAGCAGCATTACAGTGGAGATGTTACTTAGTCGAAGTCGTGAGCAGGAATAGCGGCGCGTGCCTATGTGCGTACAGTTTTTATAGGACGCCGACAACGTTATTTGCAGGTATTATGAAATCATTGCATTTTGTGGTGTAATTTTGACTTGTTTATGGTGAAATATAGGCCTTTGGCTCGCTTAGTATTGAATTTGGTTGTGAAATCGTGACTTGGTTATTTGCACATGTTGTTTTGACAACTTGTTTGTTTCAGAGGTGGTTCAACTGACGTGTTTTTATTTTTGTTTACGTTTTTGAAAGGCTTGAGTTTATTTATCATATCCACGTTCGATATAAATGTGAATACCGCACAAGAGTTCCAACTGCTCCCGACTGTTCAGATCCAGTTGAACTATGGCTGCTCCTATTGAGGTATGTTTCAGGCTGACCGGAGTGAGGAAGGGAAGGGGATAGGGAGTAGGAAGGTTGGGAACTACCTGATTATTCAGATCTGGTCACAAAACACGGCTAAGGCACTGACAGCACGATCAATAATATAAATAACATAATATTATAAATATGTATGTTATTTATTATACTCTAGTTTTAAGAGTAGAAGATACTCTCAGTATCGCCCTGCTGAAAGACCACCATTTAGAATTGAAACGTCGCTTGAAATGACTTTTAGCCGTGTTTGGTGACCAGATCTGAATAGTCAGGCATTTCCCCACCTTCCTCCTCCTCTTCTCCTCCCCCACCCCAATACCTTCACCCTCACAACATTTCCTAATTGGGGATGCCATAGTCTCAATGTCTCCAGACGGTTGGGAGCAGTTGAGACTCTTATGCGGGATTCATGTAAAAAAAAGCCATAGTTGTAGGTCATTTTGCAGTACTGTGTATAAAATATGCACTTGACCATTAATATATATTAGTTTTAAATATGTATTAGGTTTATATATGTGTTAGGTTTATATTCTAGTTATATCTACATTGTAAGTCACTAACTATAACTTTTAGTTGTAAGTCACTAGCCATAAACCATAGAAGTAAGTCACTAATCATAAGTCTCAGTAGTTAATCCCTAGCTATAAGTCGTACTTGTAAGCCATTAGTAAAAAAAATTAGCTGTAAGGTATTAATTATTCGTTAGTGATATGTTATATAAATTATTTGTAAAGCGCCCTTAAGATGATTTTCCCACGAAAACGGCGCTATAGAAGTAATCCAATTATTATTATTTAATATTAAGGCCATTTAAAGCTACGTTTCGATTCGGGATGATGTGTTATTTAACCAGGGATCTTCACTGCTCGACCACGGACGTCGTTCACATTCTCGCCTAGCTTTGTGCTCAACATCCACTACCTGTATTAGTTTTCTGTTCCTCACTCCTTTCCACGTGGAGAGATATTATATTATTTACTTTGTAACCAATGTTCAAGACCTCGGTATCGAAATCGATAATAAACTTAATTTTAATTTCCACGTAGAAAACAGTGTCCAGGGCATATCGTCTTCTTGGATTTCTATATCGACACACTAATACATGCTGATATTTTGATATTTTTATAATATTATTTAAATCGGTATTGTTTAATTGTAGTCTAGTATCTCTATAATAAAACTGTTATGCTGTTTTCATATATTTTTTAATATTTTTTCAATAACTTCTGTACAATGATCACAACGTGCATGCACCTATACTGTTTTATTATTGCGCTACATTTGTATGATGATTGTTATTTATTGTTGTATGACATAATATTGTTGAACTAAACTCCCGCTGATAAGCTACTCGCAGTGGCTTAGAGAGTACAAGTTCCCATTTTATGTAATTAATATTATACAATAAAAAAAAATCCTACTGAAAATTAAGGAAATTAATGGTAAACAAAATTTCGTAATGAAAATTAATTTGTCTTCATCAAAGCATTGTAATCAGAGTGAAAATTTAATTAAATGTGGCGTTTCTTGTACCTTCTCTTTTTCCAGTTGTTCTTTGAGGCTTAGGAAGTTTCCAATTCATTCTACATACATGGTAACTGGTACTTGGTGTGAGATATTGTAGGTATACAATCAAAATGAACACAGCGTCTTATTTCTGTTTTTTCTATTTTTTTGTGGCACACAAGAGTTCCAGCTGCTCCCAACCGTCTGAAGCCAGCGAGACTATGGCATCTCTAATTGGGGTATGTTGTAAGACTGGAGGTAGTGAGGAGGGGAAAGAGACAGGGAAGAGGTAGGAGAAGTACTTGATTATTCAATATGGTCACCAAATACGGCGAAAGCCATTTCAAGCTTGGCAAGGTTGGCTTTCACCAGGGCGATACTAAAATGTCTACCACTCTGGAACGTGCCGCAAATATGGTACGTATTTTCTTTAGAATTAATATACTTGAAACAGCTCTACAATTATAATGTTTTTTTTTTTAGTTAATTTCAGTTTACAAAATAACTAATTATAACTCTTATACTATTACATATAGATAATGATAATTTAAAAACTAATGGATTTTTTCTTGCTTAACTTCATGTGCTTTTTACAATATATTTTTAATTTATTAATTAGTGCAATTTCGACTGCGTTCGGCAGAGCATTATATCATTTCATCTCTTTATAAAATATCGTATTTTGCGTATTAGTTTTGTTATTTTTCGGTAGCCTAATTTCCTTGCACGTTCTTGTCTGTCAATTTCCATGTTGTAAATAATTTTGTTTGAGAAATATATTTGTAACAAGTTGTTTCTGATTTTATGTATAGAAATCCATACGTTCAATGTCAGCATTTATTTTGCTGTTAGCCAATTTAGTTCCTCTAACATTTTAGCTACTTTTGAATATCTATTTCGCTTTAATATTATTCTCATTGGTCCATTTTGGAGAAATTGTAATTGGTTTAGTTCTCTGTCGTTGCACTAGAAATGTATCGTTGAGCAGTAGTTCAAATGTGGAGGAATAATACAGTTGTAAATTGTAAGAGTCGTCATTCTGGACATTTTCCCAATTTTTAAGTTATGGTAACTTGAAAAAACACATCTGAACTTGGTTTTCTTTAATAATAAAGCCACTATACTTGCTGAAGATCCCGCCCAACACCGCTTCTTCCACAGCAGTACAAGGTGATAATTTTGCTATATAGTTGATCTCGGTTGAATTTATTTGTACTTGTTGCCATCTACGCAATAAATAAGATGTGATTTTATAAACTCTTTTAAGGGAAGATATCTTCTTCGAATAGACGCACTTAAAATGTGATGCTGGATGAAAATGCTCAGGGTTCCATGAACAGCCATGCGCACAAATATATCGATTCTGGAAGAGCTTGTCATCCACAATAGGCTATCAACTGTCTACCTACAATGAATCCTTAGATTCTTTGGACATGTTGCTTGCTAAACCGAGAACTCCAACCTGGAAAAACTCATGGTCACTTGAAAATTGGAAGGCAGGCGAGGCAGAGGAAGGTCACCGATGCGTTGGAGTGACCAAATTTCGCAGGCCTCCAGAATGTCGGTGTCCGCAGCTCTCCACGCGGAGGAGTGACGGAGCCGTGAACATTAGGGAGATTGGAATGGGGGTCACGATCCTCAGAAATGAGGAAGCGACTCATGAAGACGAATCTGCTTCATTACTGAGAAAGTCAGCAATCCGGTGGGTAGGACGCTCGACTAGTAGTCGGGCGGATGGACTACAATACCCACAGCCGATACTGACTTACCTTAATATAAGTAATACATACTATTTCACATGTGTCATTTCTCCTTTATTTTATTCCATAAGATAATAATGATAAAATCCAAAAATATTTACCAATCAGTGACCATATATTTAATTAGTGAAAAATAAAAAAATGTTACAGAATTAATTTATTAAAATGTGATACTGTTGAGTTAGTGGCTGGTGTAATTATGAAATTAAATCTAAGGCACCGACTTTACATTTTGAATTTCAAGGTAATCCGACTTGCCCGTGGTTTCATCCCCCGTCAAACAAAGGATATTATAGCCTTGAAAGTCGAAAAAATGTTCCACGAAGCCTTTTATTCATAAAACCGTTTTAATCCCGGTGAAAATACATGTTAATACATTTTACCTAGGTAACTAACCTTCACGAAATTTCCCCTCGGGAATAGGCAGAGAGAGGCAAAATTTCCCCAATCGGCTTTGCCCAAGCTCTATACACCAAACACACAAACATAAATTGGTATAGCTTTCCACACTCACTCGCTCCAATATAGAACGATCTATTTGGGAACTCCAGTGAAAAACACCATGACTTAAATAATACATTCACGTGGATCAACATACGCCGATTCTGAAAAAATGTGTTTTTTTTGGTAAATTATACGCAGAATCAATAAATCGTTATTCAAAAATGAATAAAACACCATCTCATCAAAACCCCTGTTTAGTTGGCATCATTGGATCTGCGGATTCTGACGTCACGCGGATGTTCTCACATAACTTCCTGCTGTGTAAATTCATTTAGTGTGACGTCGCGCACCCCTCCGCCTCGTACCGCTCTGATTCTGGCCGTTTTTACGGGTTTTTAAAAAACACAAACTTTGAGAAATAATTAAAAAAAATATTAAAAATACTTCTATTTAAGTTAGAAGGTTAACATTGTCAAAAAATACTGCTACTTTATTTGTTAAGAAATTATTTTATTTTACCTCAAGATAACACTATTTAATGAGGGATTCATTTGCAAGGGAAAAAAGTACAGTTCTACGCACTTAACTTCGCAGTCGGTAGTATCACTTGTGTAAAGTTTGCAGATGCAATAAAATGTATGGTTTTAAAAAACAGTTCCTCCACTCGTTAGTTCCTCCTTTGGCCAACTGCAAAATCAAATGTATCAAATTGTATGATATACGAGTAGGTATGCATTAACGTCTAGTCTGTCAGGAATGCCTATCGCTACTCATCTCCAGCATTATCTAGTCACCCAGAGGGGTTTTACATGTAAGTGATATAGATATAAAAGAACTGAATATATAAATAATGCAATATCCACAATATCCACAAAATCCTCAAAATCAATGTTAATATTAATAAGAAATGAATAAAAAAACATATTAAGTTGTAGTTAACAATTATTTATAAACTGTATATAATAATGATATGTGTCCAGTTTTGGGGCTGTAAAATCTTCATAAGTATGTATTTGGCCTTTTTTTATTCTCACTTGTATTCGTAAATCTGGGTTGTTTGTGAGAATTTACGACTTTGCAAAAATATCATATTTTTACTAGACTACACGAATATATTGCTATTCGAGTGAAGTAAACAAAAAACGGATTAAGAAACGAGCAGTTTTCCAGCATTGAAGAATTCCGTAAAAATTGAGATCTTGAATACATTAAAATATTTCATTTAATTTCATAACGGTCGCGTAGAAAGAACATCAAACATTTCACCACGTACGAGTTTGATTTGCTTATGGCAGTGGCAGAATGTGGCATTCAAACGATAATATGATGGAGAGCAGACTAAATATTCTTCTTTCTTTATACCAATCGTCACCGACTTGCTGGTGATATGATTTACGGGGAAAGAACAATGACAGCTGTTACGACATTCAATTAGTTCATACATCGTTCATAATTCGTTCATCTTTTTTTAAAATTTACTACGTTTAGATAATTGTCAAATAAATCCATACCATTTAAGTATTTTTTTTACCAAGACTGCGTAAGCGTTGAATTGAAGAATGCTAGCTATAGTTGAAATAGGATATACTCGTAGATATGTAAAATGTTAATGTTTGTCTAGTAGTTCGTTTAGGTATATGCAGACTGATTAAATACAAGATTTCAGAACAATCGGATTGACAGCTTAACAATTTTAATAAAAAGGTTAGGTCGTATATTTTTCGTATGTTTTCTAAAGTACGAATATTTAAAATATTCATTAACGATGTGTAAATTAACTGGTCTCTAGGTATGTCAAGTTTAAAATTTATGAAATTATATGTGTTAAATATTATGTGTTGTCCCTCCCTTAAGCTTATTCACTACACTTTCTAACCCTTATACTTTATTGCATGAATAAACACACAATTCTGTTTTGCAACACACTCCTTGCTCACTTAGATAGTTAGGTATTTTTCTTTTGTACCGTTTGTTGCATTCCCTGAATTGAGTAACCATTTGATTACTGCATTAATGCCATATTTTCCTTGTGCGTCCCTGACTTTCATCCAATTCGCATCATATATATATATATATATATTCTCCCACACTCTTTTCTCGGTCCATCCACTCTATATGTCCATACCATCAAAGTGTACCTTTATATTAAGGACCAACACTCAAAAATGTATAAAATGAACATCACTTTGCGGGTTTCCGTCTCAAGGAATACCACAAATTATTTACCTGTAAATTCTATACGGGTAATTAGAAAAATGCATAAAATGAACATCACTTTGCGGGTTTCCGTCTCAAGGAATACCACAAATTATTTACCTGTAAATTCTATACGGATAATTAGAAAAAGGAGTAAAGTTTCAAAAGCCTCATAGCCTCAAACTGTAAGCATTAAATTCTATGAAATACATCAAAATGTCTGAAACTAAATTCAGTTTGAAAACCAGAAAAGGCGATTTTGAACGTTTTACCTTAAAAAAAACGTTTTTCAAATAGAGTTTAAAAGGTTGCGGTTTGAGGGTTACTGTATTTTGAAACTTTATGCATGTTTCTAATTAGCCTCATAGAATTTACAGAAAAATCATGCGTAGTATATCTTAAGTTAGCAACCTGCAAAGTGTGTACTTTTGGGTGCTGACTGTTAATCATACTAATGACTTATTTATTATTTATTATTTATTATTTATTGTTATTACCTACTTGTTTAGCGTAACGAACTCAATCATGGACCAATTCCTTTATATCCAAAGTTTTCAATTCCATAAGACTATTTCTTAATTTCGATCTAACTTATTTTACGTTTATTACAATTTAGTTGGCTTGTATTTAATCGTCCTCAAATTACTTTTGACCTTTAGAGAATTTCAGACTCGTATCTAGAAGGATAAGTTAAGTAGCGTTTTAAAAGCTTTCTCTTTAGAGTTCAAAGTATTTTAATTCATTTCACCTTTCACTCTTGGGTAGAGTTGCTTGAACTCAACTGACACTTATAATAGGGGAAGGTGTTAGAGATTTTTTTTTCGAAAAACGACGCTCGAAACCAATTGCGAATGGAAGAGGAACATTGAGTTCACAGAAAAAGAATTATCCATCCAAAGTAGATTTAGAGTTTTGGAGAATGTGAGAAAAACAATATGAGAAAAATATTTTGAAAATTAAAAGTATCTGTTCTTCAATAAATGTAAAATCACTTTGTGGTGTCATTTAAAATAAAATAAATATGAAATATTTTAAATGAATTAAAAAATATCCTTTGTATTCACTGCTTTATTAATCTACACAGATACATAAATATGTTTCGAAAGCGATGCTTTCTTCATCAAGAATATATAGAATGCAAATAAAATAAATATATTTAATATAATAAAGTGGTGAATGCAAAGTAAATGGTAAATTCATTTATTAATAATGACCCCACAAAGTGAATACCAATCTTTTGAAGAAAATAGGAAATATTTTGTATAAATCAGGGGATAATATATTTAAATATCTACATGTTTCGGAAGCAAAGCTTCCCTCAACAGTGTACGCGGTATACTGAGAAATAATTACAAAAATAGACAAATAATAATCATAGAAAAAAATATCGTAAGAGTAGATAAATTACAAACATAAACAAGCAAGCTCAATAATTTTTAAAAGTCTCTGCTGTAGATAATGCCCGGATTCATGTTAAAAATATTATTTATTTTTAATATTTAATTAATATTTTAAGCGTTACAAATCCTACAATTATAATATCCTATGATTTTTCACGGATCTGTGCTAGTTATTCACAAATAAAAAAAAATTACATACATCTAGTTTTTTAGTTTTGATACGGTTTCATGTATATATTTTTTTTAAATATTTTTCTTGCAAGTCGAGCAAAGTTTTCTTTTTTATGTGATCCCACTGATCATAACAACCTTTCAGGAGCTTCTGAGACAAAATGAAGGGGTAAGGACAAGAGGATGCCGAACGTTGGAAAGTACCTAGCTATTCCAATCCACCGATGGAGAATGTTAACCTTTTTTATTTTATTAACCATGCAGACCTAATGAGGTTATTTTAACGAGAGATGTAGTTTGGTTTTTTTTTTGACGGTCGGTGGATGGCACTTCATTTGATATTTTACAAAAAAAGGTCGGTAAAAATCAACCAATTATTTTACAGAGATATACGCAGCGATTTTCGAGTTTTTTTTGGAATCTGACGAACCGCGTACCACTTGATGCGTTAGATTATTTGTTTTTAAAGCGATCCACTTCCTAAAATATGAGCAAAATCACGCACTCCTTATGCAGGTGGCGAAAAGGTTGAAAACACGTTATTTTGCATTACCTCTCATTGCGTCGCTTTAAATAAAATAAAAAGAAAATCACCGGACCGCAAAATCACTTCTACGTTGTTAACTCCTAATAACCTCTGGAATTGGTGCTTAAAATCCGTCGGGTATCTGATACATCCTGAATCATATGAGTAATAAGGGCGTGTTTCGTTATACAAAAGTCTGGTATTCGCGACTTAAAATTTCGGTAACCTGATAATTCAACCCACGTACGGATCGGCAAACTTTTTAAAAATGATATACACTCATTAAAAGTACAAAAAAAACTTACTCGAAAACTAATATAACCTAATGTATATATATATATATTTTTTTTTTTTAATTAATAAAAAATATATAATTCGTTATTTTTTGTATATATATATTATAGTTGAGATTTTCACTGGTGTGAGTCCAATCACTTAGGTTTTGACTTTTGGATTGAACGGACACGTGCAAGCGATCTGTTCAAAACAAAACTCAAGACATAAGGCCTCTGAAGATGGACAATGTGATTTGTCCGAAACGTCAGGAGTTAAAAAGTCCTTCTAAGGACTACATTACGCGGGTAAACCGAGAAAATTATTCTACATATATATATATATATATATATATATATATATATATACAAGAGTCTATATAAGATAAGAGTCCCAACTGCTCCCAACCGTCTGGAGCCAGTGATACTATGGCATCCCTAATTGGGAACTTTGTGAGGCTGAAGGTATTGTGGTGGGAAGAGGAAGGTGGGGAAATACCTGGCTATTCAGATCTGGTCACCAAACATGGCTAAAAGCCATTTCAAGTAACGTTTCAATTCTGAATTATGGTCTTTCACCAGGGCGATACTGAGAGTATCTTCCACTCTGGAATGTGAGCAAATATACTATATATTATTTTTAAATGATTTAATTGTGAAAGCACTAACCAATTAAATAAAATTTACTTGCGCACGCCGGGATATAAACTTGCGCCCTTCGGATTCGTAGTCGAGAGCGTTACCCCTCGACCATGGAGGCCGTCAAATATTATGTTTTCGAGTAAGTTTTTTTCGTACTTTTATTGATTTTATATCACTTTTAAAAAGTGTGCCGATTCATACGTGTGTTGAATTGTCATGAAAATAAAATTTTCTGAAGCAATTTTCTTTTTAACTTCATTTAATTTCGATCAAATAGAATGGCAATATACAGTGCTCTATTTAATTAGCTCTCTCGGGGCTAGAACCAAAAGGTACTCAAAGGCACACCGGATTCCATTTAAATCTACATGTAAAGCACTTGTAGTGTGTATTCTTTATTCTATTCCCCGTTTATAATATATAACATCATAATTCATCGACAAAGCCAGTCGCTAAACTATGTAGAAGAATATGTTTCTATTTATCTCAGAGCTTCTTGCTTCAGTTTATTGTTATTTTGTTGAAGGGCAAAGAAAATTAGTTCTAGAACCATTTCTTAGTAAAACTTTTCCACATTGTACTCGTACCTCTAGCTAAAGTTTAATATCTCGTATTATGCTGATGTATAATATACCTTCTATGGAGAGTTTCATTTTTAGCTATCTTTTATAATTCCACAACAAAAATTACTTTTACGATATTTTTCACATAAATCAAACACTTGTCTTAGCGGTACTGACCCATAACGTAAAAATGAAACCCAGGGCCCGATTTCGGTTCTTTTTTTAAATGTAAGATAATTTATTAAAATGAATAAAAACATAGTAAGGAATAATCTTGGAATTTTTTTGAGGAACACTACAGATACATACCATAAATTGACTCACTACGGTACGTATAAACTAAATTGTAACGACCGTTCCTCATTTTATACTGTAAAACAAACCGTTATTTCGACATTAGAATCAGAGAACATGTAAGATGTCTTAAAAATAATTATTTATTTTCCGAATTCGCTAATCATATTATTTCACGCAATCTTTGTTTTGATAAAAATACGGGGATCAATATTCTTCACATTAAAAGTAAAGGTAAACGCTTAGATAATTTAGAAGCCTTGGAAATTATTAAATCCTTTAATAATAATGAGTCTATCATTAACAATAAAAAAAACTACCTTACAGCCCCATTTTAAATATGTTTCCTTTCACCCCTCCCTCAATCTCTATCTCTTCCCCCACTCTTTGCTAATCCCTAGTCACACCCTAGCCCCATTGTGACACTTATTATGTATGTGCTGCCATAATTTTGTAATATTGTTTAGTATGTACTTTGCCCTGACGGTTCTGACCTTCGGAACGGTTGTTCCGAAACCGGTAGGTGTGAAAAATAAATGTGGTTAAAAGAATGTTTGATTGTTTCATTTGATTGATATGAAATACTTTGTTTACACCGCTGTTTAATATATAATTTGTTGTTTCATTTGATTAATATGAAATACTTTGTTTACACCGCTGTTTAATATATAATTTGTTGTTTCATTTGATTAATATGAAATACTTTGTATACACCATCGTTTAATATATAATTTGTTGTTTCATTTGATTAATATGAAATACTTTGTATACACCATCGTTTAATATATAATTTGTTGTTTCATTTGATTAATATGAAATACTTTGTATACACCATCGTTTAATATATAATTTGTTGTTTCATTTGATTAATATGAAATACTTTGTTTACACCGCTGTTTAATATATAATTTGTTGTTTCATTTGATTAATATGAAATACTTTGTATACACCATCGTTTAATATATAATTTGTTGTTTCATTTGATTAATGTGAAATACTTTGTTTACACCACTGTTTAATATATAATTTGTTGTTTCATTTGATTAATATGAAATACTTTGTATACACCATCGTTTAATATATAATTTGTTGTTTCATTTGATTAATGTGAAATACTTTGTTTACACCACTGTTTAATATATAATTATCACCATGTTTCAAAAGCGAAACTTCCATTATGAGGAAACACAGTATAACGATGAAGCATGATAATTTTATTAATAATGACATCACAAAATAATTATCATTTATTAAAGAAATAATACATTGTCCCTATCCTTGGGCTTAAAGACATTTTGTTAACTGCGATTCCAATTCCATGTCAACTTTATCACTTAGTTACACTTCAACTTAATATTCTATTATAATACTATATAAACGACATGGAAAGGGAAATGAAAAGTGATTTTGCTCATTTGGCAAATTGGCTGAGAATTAATAAACTTAGTCTTAACATTACAAAGGCACATTTGAATGCTATTCGGAAATAAGAGGGGGTAAAGCTTTGACATCTCTCTAGGACTATGAAAAATCAGATGTCGCGAATATCCGGGCCTTCTGATTGACTCACGGCTCACATGGAAACTTCATATTTACCATGTAAAATCAAATATTTCTGCATTGATCGATTATAATATTTTATTATAATAAATATCTGATTTTACATGGTAAATATGATGTTTCCATGTGAGCCGTGAGTCAATCAGAAGGCCCGGATATTCGCGTGTATGTATGTAATGTATGCTTTGTAAATGAGGCAGGGATTCATTTATATGATGCACATATTTGGTTTTGTGGCAATAACTCGGAAACAAACTTCCACGTGCATTCACTTATTCTCTATTATTTGCGTTACAGAAATCTTTAACGGGGTTATTTCTAACATATCCCGATCTGTAGAGGTTGACTTAAGTATTTCCTTGATGGGAAATTCGCTTGAACATTCGCTCGATTTACTGACATGTATATTACATTGGCTCGCTGTACTTACATTGCGAATATTCTATGTGAAATCGAAGCAATCTTCCCAACAAGCCCTCCATTGATATGTTTGGTGTAACCTTAAGTGACCAACTCAGGTATGGGGGCTCCACCGAAGCCAGAGTAAAGTTAGTCTCTCAGAAGCTGGGCGTAGCCCGCAGATACTTTAATAGTACACAGCTGCTGACCCTGTACAAATCGCAAGTGCGCCCCACTGTAGAATTTGGCAGCCACCTCTGGTCGGGAGCCCCAAAATATCTGAAATAAACCCTTGACTTTGTGCTGAAACGGGCGGTCCGTTTGATAGATTCGTCTAACTTACCAAACGGATTGTAATCTTTGAAGCACAGACGTCAGGTGGGAATGCTGTCCTTGTTCTACAGGTATTTTAATGGAAGATGCTCTAAGGAACTAGCGTCATTGATCCCATTGGTACCGGTGCACAGTCGGGTAACACGTCAAACACGCGCCCAACATTTGTACACGGTTGACATTTGTTCCATGAGAACGGGTCGCTTCCTACAACATGGGTCTCTTCAAGATCCAGATTCACTCCTTCCTATCCTCTAAAAGACCCTCCACACAGCATTCCCAAAGATGATATAGGCCTTCAGGGAAATTATTCAACTCCGGGTCTCCCGTGTTGAGTTACTGTAAACAAAAAACTGTGTTTTAACGTGCTCACATCGAGCGAATATTCAAGTCTGTATAAGTATTTAATAATAACAATAATAATATTTATTTGAAACGCACATTATTTTACAGAAATATTTAAGAATGCTTTGACTGTCCAACTAGGAACAAATCCCGTTTTAGGACAGTCAAATTAATAAGTTTAGTTCATATTAATATACATATACATGAGAGAATATAAAAGAATCCTTAAAGTAAATTTAAGGAGAAAAAAAAAGTGTTTTTTGATTTTTTGTTTTTCAAGTATGTTTTTTTTTTTTTATTGTACTGAATTGTAGAGTAATTTACATGGGTACTTTAAATGTTTGAGTGCCTGCTGCTGTGAGTATCCCTTATTTCTTAGAATACTTGCGTTTACGAAAAAAAGATAAAGAGATTACAACGAAGCTGTCAATAGTACGCCTATAACTTTTCAACAAAGAAAAAGTTGCAGAAGTTGGCTTGTATCTGTTTTCGGGGATTCATTCCGGTCTGAAACACGTCATCCCATATCTAAACGCTTTCAGAAATGTTCATTCAAAGTTTGGGAAACAATATTAATTTGATTATCATTTCTAGTATCCATGTACAGTTATTGTACATCCTCTATCACGCTCACAAAGATAAAATATATATATCGAGTGTGTTGAGAGCCCAAAATGTCCATATATATCCAAATATAAATCTAATGTTAGCCTTGTTGAAAATCACCGTATCTCAGTAATCTCACCGATCTCGTGTTCTGCTTCGGATACATACGCAATATACTCAACAAAAATGATCTGTATGAAGTCTATTGTTCTCTTTGCCAACCATGTACAGAATCTGGGATTATTGTATGGGGATTTTCCTGAAGCAGCTCGTGAAAGCACAAAAAACAATCTTAAAAGTACTTGTAAGAATTCCATCAAAAGAAATATTTAAAAACTTTAATGTTTTGAGTATTATAAAACTCCCTTAAAAAAATGCTGTACTGGCCAGAAGAACAATAAATTCCACGCCACCGAATTATGTAATACTCTTCCAAGTGATATTAAAAATGGTGAAACGACAGTTGATCCCCCCGACAGTTGATCCCCCACAGTTCCCCCCCCCCCCCACAGTTTCCCCCCCGACAGTTAATCCACCATAGTTGCCCCACCGACAGTTTGTCCCCCGACAGTAGGCCTTCGGACAGTTGGCCCCCCAACAATTGACCCCCTGACAGTTGGCCCCCCGAAAATTGACCCCCCGACAGTTGGCCCTCCGAAAGTTGGCCCCAGATAGTTGGCCCCCCGACAGTTACCCCCCGACAGTAGATCCCTCCTACAGTTGATCCCTCGGATGTTTGATCCCCTAAAGAATTATTTCTGCTGTATGTTCTAATTTGTAAAGTAAATATTCAGAGAGGATATGCTGCCGTATAACAAAAGTCGATATACTTAGTTGGCTTTGGAAAATACGCTTGCATATAATATAACTAAATATCTCCGAAGCGGTAAGCAGAGAGGATATACGGCCGTAGGTATGTCAAAAGTCATTATACGGCCGCATATCCTCTGATATTTGAAGACAACATAAGGATCAGTAATACCAACACACCAACCTATAGTCCCCTCGGTACAAGAATCCCTAGTGGGGAGGACTGTGATTATGATAAAATATTTTAATTTACTTATATTTTACAATACAACATGTGATAAATTAATGTATCTTAAATAGTTCTTGATAAAAAATAAAATTAAATTTTAAGAAAAATTTATTTAATTTAACTGAAAGGTTTCAGTTTCAAGATTCTTTTTGATATTACAGACTTACTAATTATGTATTAGACAATTAAACGAACATATGAATTCGGAACGTGAAAACTTAACTCTTTCGGACCGCACGTATATTTAAAATGACATTTATTTCTGATATTTTCAGTGAAATACCCCATTAAAGACTTAATGTTCGTTCAAATAAAATGATTAATTTCAAGAAATATGTATATTGTGTAACATTATTTTCACTCAGTGGGATTTTGTACCCGCTAAGTTACTGAAATTGACAGCAGGAGTTTAGTTCAACAATATATATTTTAAATATACTATCCTAATTATGATATGTAATACAAATATCTCTTTATAACACATGTACTACATACTGTGTTTCTTTTTTTTTAATAAAACTGTAATGCATACACATACATGTTCCATATATTATGTTACTTTAGTTACCAATAATAAATATTGTACACTCTTCTTTCATACACAAGCAAATGCTTCTAACTGAAGAATAGTATAAAATTTATAAATAAAATATGTAACAAAAAGTTTAATTAATAAAAAAAAATTCAAACTTTTTTTGTCAAAATATCGGTGTTTTAGGCCAATTGTAAATATGCTACAAGGTTAAACAAAACTCCACCCTTCATTCTGTGACCCCCGAAATCCCTGAGAAATCCCTTGAAATGTTGTGGTTCAGCCGTGTTTGGTGTCCAGATCTGAATAGTCAGGTACTTCCTCGCCTACCTTCTCCCATCTCCCCCCCCACCCTATCTTTAGCCTCACAACATACCCCAATTAAGGATGGCATGCACTGGCTCCAGACGGTTGGGAACAGTTAAGGATCTTGTAAAAAAATAATTAAATTAAAAAGCAGAAAACAAAGTCTTAGAAAACAGTTGAAAACGATTCCGTTAGCTGACGCAACGGTTATCCGGGCGGTTGTGTCGCACCGAAAGTTTTACTTCCCTTCCTTGAAGACTCGCAAACTAAACACTACTTCACACATGTACATGTTTTATGCAGTGTTACAATCGACGTATCTCTTACAGATCTCTATTCTGAATAATTTGCAAATCCGTTATTATTCTAGACTCCAATCCGCGCTAAAAACAACTAGACCGAAGATGGCAATGGACTTTTCATACTTAAAAGAAAAAAAATAGAACTTTTACAAAACGACGTATGATGGCTACGGGTATAGCTATTCTCGATTTACATCATTATGTTCCTTCTTATAAGAATCCATTTCTGGTTTTACAAGCAAGGAGCTACTCGAAATATGTAATATTTACTCAACGTAATGAGACTGAGTCAACCTAACATCAGTCTCCTCGATTTTCTTATTTCATTTACGAGTATATTGGAGCTCCGTCACGAATGGAATATAGAATATAAAAGATCCAACCGAATATAAAAATGAAATTGAAAACCCAAAACGTGGGAGCCGTAATATTTCGCCAAATATTTCTCGACGAAATTTAAAATTAATTTTAATATTTTGTAGGACCAGGACGAAGTAAATTAACTTTGACGGTTCTCTGAATGGAATATCGTGCCACGAGTTTGTTCTGAACGCAGGTAATGATTTTATGTTTATTCAGGTTTGAGCTTATTAATTAGAAATTAATTGCATGGTTAACTTTTAGGCAGTATTCTACAATGTATGTGCGATTGTAAAATAGCTTTGGCCTTGAAATACACACAAGCTTTTGTTAATTTCTGATATTCCTGGTTTTGGAATAATAAAACCCAATGATCAACAAAAAATGTTTACATTTCCATTATGAGATTCACTTTTTTTACGATTTTCCCTAGCAAGATGGTTTTAGCTATTCTACCGTAGTAACTAAAAACACAGTAATTTCGGGGGTCACAGAATGAAGGGTGGAGTTTTGTTTAACCTTGTAGCATATTTACAATTGGCCTAAAACACTGATATTTTGCCAAAACTCTTGTAGACACTTATTCTATATTATCATTACAATAAAGTTTGAAAAGAAAATATGTATATGTCGAAAATATGAGTTTTTCTTTTTTTGCCAATCACGTATTTCTAATAAGTAAAAAGAAATTTACTCTGTTAATATATTTAATAAGATTTGTACCTCTTTGCAACTTTATTTTATGTTTAAGACGGATTTTAGAACAATAGAAACACGAAAAATGCAACGAAAAAATTCCACTCAAACGTCAAAAATCTAGTTTATAATAACACCGCCATTGAGTGAAGACTGCGGCGGGAGAATATACAGTATAACCTCGTATTTACGTGCCCGAAATTCACGTTTTCCCGCCAATTGCGTGTATTTTTTTCAGTAACGAGTTATTTCAGTACATTTAATACCCGCATTTACGTTTTTCTTTCCCGCGATTTACGTCCGAAATATTCAAAATATGCCAGTTACGCGCACTTGACAATGATTGAGTCGTGACATTCGAACGGCGTGAGGTGATTGGAGGGAAAACTCCGTGTCTTTAGAACGGAGTACGGAGATTGGTGGGCGAACTCCGTATCTTTAGAACGACGCACGGTGTTTGGTCGGCGAGTGACATATTTCATATTGCTTTCGGTTCGATTATTATTCATTTTTACGTCCTCATTGTTTTAAACACATAATGTCTAACCAAAGGAAAGCTTTGTCAGTGCAAGAGAAAAGGAACATTCTCGAAAAAGTGAATAAACACATTGGCTCACGCGTTTTGCCGGCCCGAAATTTGGGAATACCCATTACTACTTTGGCCACAATCATCAAAAACCGTGAATCTATTGAAAAATGCGTTATTCAATGTGTACCCGGAGCGAAAAAACGTATGTACATCAAAGCGTCGAAGTACGAAAAAATGGAGGAGATTTTAAAAGAATGGTTCGTCAGTGCGCGGGCCAGTAATATTCCCGTCGGTGCTACAATCATTCGTGAAAAGGCGCTGCGCAATCGACTAAATATTGAAGGATTTACTGCATCGAATGGATGGATAGATCGTTTTAAGAAGAGGCATAATGTGGTCCACAGATCAATCTTTGGATAATCACAAAGTGTTGATTTGGACATTGCTGAAAATTGACAGATGTGCCTACATTAATTGCAGACTACGCTCTCAGAGATATTTTCAATGCCGATGAGACTGGGCTGTTATTCAACGTTCTACCTTGTAAGACTTTCAGCTTCAAGGGTGAAGCCTGTCATCGGGGAAAATTAAGCAAGGTTCGTCTCACTGTTCTCTTGATTACAAATTCAGATGGCAGTGAGAAGCTTCCCCCGTTAGTGATTGGGAAGTTTGCAAAACCTCGCTGCTTCAAAAATGTCAAGACATTAGCGACAAAATATATAGCCAATAAAAAAGCCTGGATGACATCAATCTTATTTTTTTTTTTATATATTTATTTCTTGCTAAAGCAATCCCGATGAGTTTCAAAACTCATTTTAGGACGGGAGGAATTTACAATACATAAGTAGGAGATAGTACATACAATTTTACATTGACAGCAAAATATCAAAAATAGAAGTTTCACATACAGACAGAAATAATTTTATAAGGCCAAGTTAAATAGAACAACACACAAGAGAAAACATATAAGGGAACAACAAAATATACAAATATGGATTTATTGATTTTCATTTTTAAATATCCTTAAAAAGTATTCCTTTATACCATCATTTTGGGATTTTTTATTTTTCTGGATGGTTTTGTACATATCTGGAAGCGAATTCTAAAGTGTGTAGGCAATGTAGTTTAAAGATTTTATTCCATATTTTGTAGTGTGTGTTTGAGGAATGCGGATTTTATTGTTATTTCGAGTATTATGGTTGTGGATGTCTTGATTGTAAAGTGGCTTGACGTTAGTGTGAGTTGATTGTTGAGTAATTTGTAGGATGGTGCTGGTGATTTCATACTTAGGAAGGATCGTGATTGGAAGGATACCGGAAACTGAGTAGATGTCCCTGACATGAGTGTCCCATGGAAGTCCAAAAACATTTCTGAGGGCTCGGTTTTGAAGCACCTGCAGATCAGCAATCAATTTCTTCGAGGCAAAGCCCCAGATACAGCAGAGATAGGAAATGTGTGAATGTACCATGGCGTAATATACTGCAGTTAGTAACGGAATGGGTTATTTATTTATTATCCGCTGAATTTATCCACTTTTCAGTTTGTGTTTGTTTTTAGAAAAAGGTCAAGCAAAAAAATATTTCAAATATTTGTCCATTGAATTTTGACTCTTGGATCCGAGATCTTAAAATTTATTGCCTAAATGATTCGAAATTTCAGGATTAATAATTATTTTTTTTTACAAGAATACCCCACAAGAGTACCAACTGCTCCCAACCATCTGGAGCCAGTGAGACTATGGCATCCCCAATTGGGGAATGTTGTGTGGCTGAAGGTATTGTGGAGGGGAAGGGGAAGGGGAAGAGGAAGGTGGAGAAATACCTGGCTATTCAGATCTGGTCACCAAAAACGGCTAAAAGTCATTTCAAACAACGTTTCAATTCCGAATGGTGGTCTTTCGCCAGGGCGATACTGAGAGTATCTTCCACTCTGAAAAATTAATAATTAATAAAATAAAAATCTGAGTGTGAAAAGGAGGGTAGGGATCATTAAAACTGACATACCTAAAATTCCGAGCCTGAAGTTGATGGTGACCACAATGAGGTGTCCCTGCGAAGCCAGCACCGTGCCATCGTAAGGGTTACCCGAGTTCCACTCGTACGACTCGCCGTGCACGTACACCAGGCAGGGCAAGGACACGTTTTCACCTGAAAATAAAGTAAATTCCTCGTTAATATTATATTATTCGTATTTTCTTCAATAATAATAAGAGAGGTCGTTGAAATATTATTGGCATATGCACAACATATGCATAAATGTTATGAGTACGACGTGAACGTTAATCTTAAAGTTAACATTTTCTTGAGAGATACAAATTTGAAAATTTTAACATCAGGATTTCTTAGATTTAGATAAATAACATCAAATAGATAAAGGTTTTCTAAAATTACCATAAAGATAAAAAAAATCTCGATTTACGGATAAGGAATTTCTTTCGTAAGTAAATATAGCTATGCTACGTGATCCGATATTTAGATTTAAACATATTTATTTATAGAGCAAAAACCATTTCGTGATGTCCAACTTTTTGACAAATAAACGTTTATTTTATTCATGTTGCAAGCTGAAAATGATAGCAATCACACTCCCGAAAAATTCCGATATCCGTCGAAATTTCCGGCGGAAAAATTGTGCAATTTTATTGACGCCAGAGATCACCGCTTGGGAGTTTTTGCTGCTTCACATAAATGGAAGATTGCGGATGAATAATTAATATTGCACATAATATTGGAGAACGCAGTAATAAAAAAAAACACTGCTTAATACGTGGGAAAGGTGTTTAACCCTTACCACTCCATTATTTTTTAATATTTGTTTTCAGCCAACTCTAATTGAAATAATTTCAAAATATTAATTTATTGATAGGCAGTTACAAAAGGGTTATTTTATAGTAAAACAAAAATGAAAAACAGTCAAAATCTTATTAAAACGTGAATAAATTTTTTTTTTTATCGAATAATCACAAGAAACAACTGAGTTGCAGCTTACAAATAGTGATATCGGCTGGCACCCGACAAAGGAGCGGTAAGGGTTAATAAGTTAATACCGTTTCTCTTCAATCGGTATTCTTTATAGGACTATTACTGCCAATGCTAAATAAGATTTTTTTATTGTATGATAAGTAAGCATTCCATGTAAATGCTGAAGGGGTAGTTATAGCGTATCTGTAGGTACCGTAAACACGTGACGGCGGAGCTAATAAAGGGAAGCTTTTCAGGTTCAGTTACTTGGACGTTTTAACGAGCACAGCAAATTAATTTCTTGTTACCTATACAATAAATAGACTTGATTTATATCAATAGGTTTGCATTTTGATAAAATTTAAGAAATATACGAATAATTGAAAAACGAATACACATTTTTCGGTGTTTTGCATTTAATTTTACTAAATATTCAATATATAATAAATATATGTCAGAATTCGGAATAATAGAAGAGAATGTATGAGACGATGTATGAATGGAAATGAAGCAAGAAGTGTATGCCAAGATCGAGTTGTTTGGCGGTCCGTCCTCTCTGCCTACCCCTGCGGGGAAACGGCGTGATGGTTAGTTAGTTAGTTATTCCATTTATTAATAATGTTTGAAAAGTGCAGTTTAAGGGAGTTTTTCTTTTAGTAAATTGGTTGCCTGCGAGGAAACTTTATTACCCATCATTATTTACACTAGACCTTTTACCGTTGAATTAACCATGCAAACCTTTATCAGAAAACTTATTTCCCCCTTGTTGAGAATAAAAACCGACAGACTGTGTAACCATCACACATACTATGTAGGTAGGCTCTGAGTAGGTGACTGCCAACCGACTACTCGGGTATTTTCAATAGTGGCTAAAGTGCGCAAATGGAAGAAGGGGTGATTAAAAGCTCAACTCTTAGTGAGCCAACACATTAATATGAGACAAAGGAAAGGTTGCGATGTTTAATTCAGGACCTCATTAAGCATGATGTTTTTGCTAACCATGATTCCCCGCCCTTTCTCCGAACAGAAACTCGTTGCGGATAACACTCGACGCTGTCATTCTGAATGTTGGCTTGTGAACAGGGTGTGGCATTTCAACGCTTTTTATTCAAATGTAATAAGACGCAAATGCTCACTGGGTTGCCTGTTCTGCCACACGCTGATAATTTGGTGGTAACTACTCAGCAAACATAGATAGTTATAATAATAATACTAATAATAGTTCTTTATTCCAGACGGTATGCAGGAGTAGCGCAATGCAATAAGTTCCATAAGTGATAACAATACAAACAAAAAATAAAAATAGGTACGTAAAATAAGAGGAAGAAAAAAGGAAAGAAACATAGCAAAAGATTACTCAGAAAAATATGCAAAATTAGTTCATTCGCTAAGAGAGAGAAAAAAACAAGTTAATGGCGGATATTTGATGGTTTCCCGTCTCCAAAGATTATAGACGGATTATTGTTTGGCGGGCCATTTTACGTGTTTTTAACCGTCGCGAATCTTTCGAATTGTGCCATTCTCGTAGCTTTTAGTGTTACTGTAACCGACGTGATCGTAATTATCATGATTCTTAGGATTCCAATTTGGCAACATTATGTTTATCAATGTACTTCGTGATTTGTATTGTCCTATTGGCATTGTATCTACGGGTGTGGCAGACTTTCCTATCACTTCGATAACACATCTGACCCCGCGACAGCACGATACCGTGTTGCGGGCTTTTGACAATGCAACTAACCCCGTGGCAGCGCAGTACCGTGTTTTGCACCCCATTTACATGTCTACCTCAGCAGCGCCCCATTCTCCCCTGGTGTTGAAAACTTGTATCACTTTGTAATGATATAAAAGCGAAAATTTCTGAAAATAAAGCAGTCAAAAACATTCTTGTTCAGCTTGCTGAACAGTCAACACCTCTCTGCGCCAACCGTAGTGAACTCCTTGCATATTGTCTTTTTACTTAAACAATCTTCAGTGGTATAAAGTGTCTTTTTCAATTGTTTTCGTGATATTTATCGCGTAAGCTATTGGCTTCAAGTTTCGCGATATTTGCTTTGCTTTTAGTTTCTATTTAAATCAAAGCAACCATTAAACTCAGTGACCAGTTTTTTCTGTGTGTATCCAGCCAAGTGCAAGTGCTTTGAACTTTTGCGGTTTATTCACCCGTTAATTGAATTTCCGTCTGAAAGAAGAGTAGGACCGTTCATTCGCGGGTCCTAACCAAAAAATCAGCTCTGCAAATCTACAACAGCTTCATCTTCAACTCAGTAAGTGAATTTGAATTTTGAATCTAAGTGTTTCACAGAGTACATAGTCAGTTTCCAATTAAATCTAGATTTTAAAACTTTTAAAATAATAATAAAGACTACAGTAAACATTTGATGTCAATCTTTAAATCAATTTGCCTATGCGTTAAAACATTTAATTAAAAACAGCTAATTTCCGTGCGTAGCAACAAAGCCAAAATCTTATTCTAAATTTATAATAAAGATTATTTTAAATATTCGGTGTCAGTTTTAAAAAAAAAAAAAACAATTTACTTACTCGTCAATTTATTTTCTTCAAAACCTTTATCATACGTGCCTAGTTACAAAGCTAGTTTCTCTTTTTCCCCGAAGTACGCCGCCCCAGGCCAAAAACAATTAAAATCCCATTAACCGGCCGCCGGCCGACCTACCTTCCAAGAATTCTCAGGCAATTAGCAGCCGCTTTCTCTATTCAGTTCGAAACCGGTGCAAAAGTTTAACGAAAATAATTCCAACTCTCTTTTAAACGTTTTATCCAGTGATAATAATAAATTAAATAATCATGAATACCGCCGCAGACTTCGAAACGAGCCTGGCCGCTTTTATGTTCTCAAGGCAAAATCGGGAGCTCTCAGCTCAAGAAAAGGAGCATTTAAGTATGCTTATTAACAGGGAAGTTGCTTCACAAGAAGATTGTAAATCGCCTTCTTTAAACTCCCCGACAAATTCCATTCTCTCTCAATCAAGGGTACGCTCACCCGTTAACGAGAACAGCTACCCCATTCTCATGAAGATGCGATGGAGGAAGAGGGTTACCCTTCTTCCGACGATTCCTCATACTCCCTAGTGTGTAGAAGGAAACGCACCCGCGCTCATTCAGGCGGCTCAATAACCCCGGTAAACTCCCCGAACGGATCACCGCGCTCTTCGCCGCGCTCAAAAAAGAGCTTCACTGAAGCGAACAGATACGAATCACTGAGGACTCCCTCTCCCACAGCCCGCGCTTCCTCCTCTCGCGAGGCTCAGCCCTCAGCATCCCCTGCACGAGCAGAAGAGCCTTCTGCTTATAAGAAGACGATGAGGATCCCCCCCATCGTACTTCACAAAAAAACCGAAACCATATCACTTCTCCGATCCTTCGAAGACAAGGGTATAGATTTCACGGCCAGGAATATGGGCAACGGCCTCCATATACTGACAAAATCGCCGCGCGACCATCACGCGGTTACAAGGAATCTCATAGCGAGGAAAATTGAATTTCACTCGTTTAGACTACCCGAGGAGAAACCCCTGAGGGTTGTCCTTAGAGGCATCCCGGAGGATATCTCGTCCGAAGAAATCAAGGATGAGTTAATTCTCTCCTATCCGGTAACATCGGTGCACCGCATGAAAGACGGGCGCACCAAAAAACCAATCCCGCTCGTCCTCGTCACGTTGACTAAGAACGAGTTAGCAAAAAATATATTTAACAACCTCACGTCTATTTTTAGACTTAAGATCACGGTCGAATCCCTGCGAAACAAGGCCAGAATAGGCCAATGTTTCAGATGCCAGGCCCACGGTCACTCAGCCTCTTGCTGCCACGGGGAGGAAAAATGTGTAAAATGCGCCGGTTTACACCGATCCTCTGACTGCACTAAGGACAAAAAAACGCCAGCAAAATGTGCTCTTTGCGACGGGGCCCATACGGCCAATTACGGAGGGTGTCCCGCCAGACCCCGTAAACCAAACTTCAACACCAACAAAAATAAAAATTACATAAATAACTATCAATTCAATAGATCGCAATATAGAAACAGTAATCACTACAACAATATTAGTAGTAATAATAACACTCAATTTAAAACACCTAGAAATAGTAACTACAATCAAGAACGACCAGAAATCCCTTCACAAAGGCGGCCGGATCCGCTTAATACTCTTGATTTTCCAACTCTGCCCACCCCTCAAGCCGCAGTCAGGGCCGCCCCGGTCTCCCAGCCACCCTCTAACCGTAGTTGGCCCGAGCCACACTACTTCGATCCCCGTGCCCCACAAAGGGACAATAGGGCTTATAAAAAACCGGTCCCCAGCTAAAATTACCGGCTGGAGAGACAATCGGAAGCACCCAAAACTTCCCAGGAACCCTCCGTTCCTCAGCCCTCTCTGCCCGCAGCGGACCCCGTACATATCCAGGCTTTAATGGAAAAAGCCACTGAACTCCAATTTTTGATCCAAAACGCCACCGCGGAGCTGGCCAATATCCAGTCTTATCTAAAAACTCAATATGTCTAGAAACAATATCAAACCTCATAACCTACGGACGGCCTATTGGAACGCCAATGGCCAGGTCTCGTCTCACAAGGAAGAGATAATAGAATTCCTTCACGATTTTGGTATCGAAGTCTTCCTCATTAATGAGACGTGGCTTAAGCCATCACGTAAGTTCAGAATACCAAATTATATCACCTACCGTGACGACAGACTTGCCAACAAAGGAGGCGGAACCGCCATCTTGGTTAAGAATAACATTGATCACCGTCTAGCACATTCCTTCTCTAATGAAAACATTGAATCCACATCGGTAATAATAAATACTTCTTCAGGACCGCTCAAATTTATTTCAGTCTACGCACCCCCAAAACGAAAACTAATTCCATCAGAATTGGATAAACTCTTGGCCGAAGATGTCCCCACTA